>RBNK01001501.1:0-14984 GCA_003990785.1 Endogone sp. FLAS-F59071 | reverse complement strand
AAAACAAAAAAAAAACAAAAAAAAAAAAAAAAAAACAAAAAATATAAAAAAATAAACAAGAATCGGAAGAAAAATATATGGTAATCGCCGCAAGATGATTATGCAGTGTGAAAAAAGGAAAAAAAAAAAAAAAAAAAAAAAAAAAAAAAAAAAAAAAAAAAAAAAAAAAAAAAAAAAAAAAAAAAAAAAAAAAAAAAAAAAAAAAAAAAAAAAAAAAAAAGAGAGAGAGGAGGAGGGGGAAAGAATGACAAAATTGGGGAAATATATATTTTAATTTTAATTTTAATTACAAGTAGAGTCCATTTCACTATTTCTGATAACATCTAGAAGATCAACAAATAAATTAAGATATGACATAGATTTAGCTTGAATTCTAATTATAAAAACTCAAGTTGAGTTTTTAGACGTTGTCAGAAATAGTGAAATGGACTATAGTTATACATAAAGTACACGACTATCTAACATGAGAGCATAGGAAATGTTTCTATAGTGCCGGCCTCACCGGTACCCGGCGCCCGGAGCACGCAGAATTTCATTCCCATGTTGATCAGGCAGAAAAGGTGGCTACGTCCGATCAGCATGAGAATGAGGAACTCCGGGCAGTGCGTTGACTTCAAGCACCGGGTTTTGCATACCAGTATGGCCGTGGTTGTTGCATCACCCGCTTCGTGAACTCTAGGGATACATAATTGTTTGTAAAAAGAAAAAAAAAAAAAAAAAAAAAAAAAAAAAAAAGATAATACATATTGGAAAGGGGTCTAAGCACGCATCGACGTCGAGACCCCCAGAATCTGCCGCCAAGCAAACGTCCGGATCGTTTCGAGGCGGGGGGGACTGTTGCTCTCTGTGGGATCAAGAACTTCCCAACCAACCAGCAAACTTCCCTTCTCAACCGACACCTCTTCTCTTCTTTCCCAACTAACTGACCTCTCCGCACATGGGAGGGCAAGACGGCTACCTTACTGTTGTAAAGCCTTACAGGACCTCGCCCTCGCTTCCTCGCTTTACCTCAGCCTCCGGAGGCTAGGTGAACGTGTCAGGCGATATTGTCAATGAAGGGAGAAAGAACCCCCGTAGCGGCGCGTGGTGGCGGAGAAATGTAGTGGATTCCATTGAAGCATGAAAGAATCGCAGCGACGTTCGGATTTAAGAGAAAGGATAAGATGTAAATTACATGTCCACATACTAATCTCACAACAGGCATTTTATATTTCTGGTGACCAAATATGACGAGAAAAAATCGAATGGGTCAGAATGCATCGCCGATTTTTTTACTGTTTTTTTTTTTTTTTTGAGAACCCAAGGCAGGCGAGTTAGTATTTGTTCTTTGCTCTTAGGTCAGGAAACCATATCTGAATACGACCACTATTTTTAGTTCAAGCTCAGACCACTTTCAAACCGACGTTCTGGGAATCCATGCTCAAAAAGTATATTGTACTACAATCACCCTCTTTGGCATGCACGTGTTGCTATATGGCGTAACCGCAGTATGAAGCGCTCAACATGTTTAACGTTCGAAACATAATTTTGTTTTTATAGGCATTCTTCCGTAACCGTCAGACCATCGGATGGGATACCTTACACACGATAAAGAACCTATAATAGTGATTCGCCTTGCCATGGGAATCGGAAATGTACTAGAATGGCTTTGTCAGAGGAGTTTTTTCAATGAAATAGGATTTCAGTAATGGTAACGAACGTCACCGGTTGTTCTTGTTCGGTCTCTGTGCCTCCTTTTGACCAACAAATATTGATGTTGACCGGAGTACAGATGCACGTAATGTAGTGCTGTAACCTTCAGGAGGAGTCAATGAAACATTTTTACGGGGCGCAACAGTAGCGGAGGGATTACTGTTGATCAGCCTTATAACCGAATATCAATACAGTCAACGTTGCAGAGAGTACCTCAATTTGTCAGCAGCATCTTGTTTAAACTCTCGGGCTTGGTGAATAACCGCTTTCGATTGCCAAAGAATTTGAGAAACATCGGCCCATGCGGCAGAACCGTCGATGTTGATCCAAGTCCACGGAGTATTATCGTTTAATTTCCACCGTGTCACCCAACACGGATTAATTTCTTTTTCACATACGTAATCAAGAAAATATTGGTGGTAATGCTTTTTTTTTTTTTTTTTTTTTTTTTTTTTTGTTGAACCTCAACCTTCAATGTATCGCACTGAAACGTGTCATGGCGATCCTATGCTCTTCGTTATTGAGTGTGTTAAACGTTTCTTTTACTTAGAATTGATTAATTGACAGGCGATAGTTTGTGACCACCTTACTTTTCTTCCTTGTGCGGAGGCGCACAGTTTGTTGCACACCTCTGCCTAATAGGCGTAATAATCTGTATTGTCAAGTCAATGCCTTTTTTTGCATGCCTGTTAAAACTCGGGTACTGCAGGACCATGCATCTTGCTCTTGGAGTTGGCGGTGAACAGCTTTTTCGTATTTCAGCTTGATGAAACTCATGTGTAACCGACCAGTTTTTAAGTAATGCATGCAGGCATGTGGGGAATCCTTGTCATACAGGTCTTTGGGACATTCGAATCGCGATTACGTGAGTTCCATTTTAGGCCTAACTCTCATCGAAATAACCTCTTTAGCTCTCGGCGTACCACAAGAAGTCATGATCATGGATAATCAGGCAAATTTGAATGTATCAATTTCTTTCTTAGCTCTGCTGGTCTGATTGAGTAGTCGCACTTCCAAAACCGGGCGTCGTCGGTGTTTTGCGCGTGTGAGAAACTCTCCAAACCTTTGGTTGCTCGTGTACAGGCTACACTAGATTATTTACTTTTTAATGAAGCATGCAAGGGTTGACGCGTTTAGCCTTGCTCACAGTTATTGGCTACTGTGGTTACGTTAAAGAGCCAACATAGGTATTCCTCCTAGTGTTAGCTTAGAAGTCTGACAACCAACGCGCAAACCTCGCAGGATATCATGAGTCATGTGTCTCCAGCTATTGGCCAAAAACTATCTACAGATTTAATTGATTCCATTTGATTCCATTTGATTCCATTTGTTTGTTTGTTTGTTTGTTTGTTTTTTGTTTTTTGTTTTTTGTCTTTTTGAGATACTGAACCAAGTCAATTACTATATGATTACAAGGATAGTGAAATACCAAATCGATGGCAACAAGGATCGAGCTCGGAGGGATATTTTTTTTAGCGGATAAATATTATCGTAACAAGGATGATCTGCCCCGGGCGCCTGATGAATAACGGAAACAAACGATTCCTAACATAGAAAACACGAAAACGACGTTCTGGGCGCAGTACAAGATATGATCGACGGCCGATTTTAACATTCCTGTGCATTTCTCTAAAAAAGGGAGCGATCAGCGGCTGAGGCGCTGCGAACAAACCATGTAGCAATACAACGTGCAATACTTGTCCAGTCAAACTTTGACGTGCAGTGATCCATTACCAAACATGGAAATGCGTAAAACACGCTCCGTTACATGGATAGCGGATCAATGCACGCATACAATCGGCCTTGTACTTCTTTCTCACGTTAATGAGATAGTCATCGTCACGGTGCAGATATCGTCACGGTGCAGATATCGGTATGTTCTTTCCACCGTCATGCGGTGGAACATGAGTCGTATGGCCCTTATTTCGCGTCGCTAACAGTAATTTTTCCTTTTCCAACACATCAGTGGCTTTGGATCGACGGTCCATGTCGCACAGCATGGACAATGACG
This sequence comes from Endogone sp. FLAS-F59071, assembly GCA_003990785.1. Lineage (NCBI taxonomy): Eukaryota > Fungi > Mucoromycota > Endogonomycetes > Endogonales > Endogonaceae > Endogone > Endogone sp. FLAS-F59071. The sequence goes on along the minus strand of RBNK01001501.1, from coordinate 11,281 downwards.
CTTGCTTTGCGTTCTTGCGTAAAGTTTTTGGACGGCTCTGTTGACAGTATGACGCTCCTTCCGTGTATGAAGCTACACAATTCCTCCTTCATCGAGCTCCGTGAAGTCAATTCTATTGGTGTCGTCGGAACGGGAATAGTCACAGTCGAAAAATAGAAAATCGCTTTTTTATTTTACTTTTACATTGTGTAATCAAGAAAAATGTCGTTAAAAAGCAATGTTTGTAGAGGACAATCGTATAGTTACTTGTTTGGGTAAATAGGCATCGGATTTTTAAAACGGCATATCGTATGACTTTTTTTTTTTTTTTTTTTTTTTTTTTTTTTTTTTTTTTTTGATCGAAGGAATACTTCCGTTGCTTTACTAGACAACTACAAAACAGCTTTTAAATTCACAAACGAATACGCTATCGCTGGATCCGCCGTATCTCAAAAGCTCGTGCTTCTGATCCACTATCAAGCTCACGCTTCTTTGTATACAAGCGATTAGGGCATCTCTCCATTTTCTTTGACACCAAACGGCTGCATCCCTAGTCCCCTTTCTAGAAGGGAAAAAAAACCCCCCCTCCTGACCCCTCAACCTAGAATAGGTAACAAACTCTCTATTCAACCTAGAATAGGTAAAATTCTCTCTCTCCTTGACATCTCGCAGGTTCGCCACCGGTGGATCGTGCGCCCTGCTGGTGTTTTGACAGATGTCAAGTCATGTTTCAAGAGGCGTCATCCACAAGAGATGAAGGGCGTGAAACCTTCTACGGGAAGAGTAGTCACAGATCACGAAGTAACGTAACCACTTCGTACGAGCAACATCATCTCTTTTTTTTTTTTTTTTTTTTTTTTTTTTTTTTTTTTTTTTTTGTCAGTATTCGCTCGTGAGATTTTTTTACGTGGACTGGTTGTTATTTGACAGTTATCGTTATTTTTGTTCAATTGACCTCATTAATGTGCAATTATTGCTGTTTTGCTATGATAACATCCTTGCGTATACTCGATCAAGTACTTTTGACATGATACTGCTTAACATTATTGGCAAAAATGAATTCCTTATTACTCATGCAGCTGATGGCTTTGTCTCGTTACAACGGAAGTAACATACGAATGGGGGTACACAGCTAAGTAAGGTACATGCTAAGTATGGTACATGGTTTCCGCATATTTGGTCAAAAAAAAAAAAAAAAAAAAAACCCGAGTAAATGAAATGAGTGCTGTGGAACATATTAAAACATTGACTCCATCAACATTGCAACATTGTGGTTTCACAAACATATTAGAAGGGCGTGTGTGGCAGAGACTCGCCCTTGAGTCCAGCACATAGATTGACGATCGCGATGCGAGCCATCTCTTCCCGTGTTTCAGTGGTTGCACTTCCTATGAAGCCGTACGTTTGGGTTTTTTTTTTTTTTTAAAAAAAAAAAAAAAAAAAAAAAAAGAAGAGAGTTTGCACAATAAAAATCTCGCACTTTGCTTTTTTTTTTTCTTTTTTCTTGTGAAATGATAGTTAATCGTGACAGAGACTTGTCAAAATGGGAAGTGCTTACTCACCAATATGCGGTACAACAATACAGTTTTTGAAGCTCAGCAACGGGCTGTCAGTCGGCAAGGGCTCTGGCGTTGTTACGTCCAGACCCGCGCCGGCGATGAAGTTCTCTTGGAGAGCACGAACTGCATTTGCGTAAGCGGAGGTTATGATCATGGGATAATTGTGTTTGCCAATCACAATCTCAATCAGAAAGGCAACGAGCAACGAAACTCTTTCTTACTCAAGTCATCCTGAATAACTTGACCGCCTCTCGCAGTATTCACAAATATCTGCATTTCCGATGTGGAGTATATTATTATTAGCATGAGAAAAAAAAAAAAAAACATTTCTGCTGAACGCAATGGCATAAAATCTTGATTTGATTAGAATATTATTCGCTTCTTTCATCTACATTTTCTGCAACTTACTGCATTTCTCTTCATCCTCTTGAATGCTTCGTAATTAAACATCCCTCTCGTCTCCGCCGTCAGCGCGCAGCTCACGATCACGAAGTCTGACTCGGCGAGCAGATCGTAGAAGGAAACATGTATTGCCCCACCCAACCGCGTCGCGGCTTCGGTCTTGGTGCTCCGTCCAGAGTACAGAACACGCGAGATTCCAAAGGCACGCAGCCGGTGTGCAACCGCCTCGCCAATTCGCCCTAGGCCAACCACACCAAGTGTCTTGGATGTGAATTGGGTGCCTATATAGTTTGAGGTTTGCGTGAGGAATATAAAAAAAAAAAAAAACATTGGTAGAGTGGAAAAAAGTGCTCTAAACCATTTATTATGCTTTTTGCAAGTGTTTACCACATAGCCAGTTGGGACGCCATTCTCCCCACTTTACATAATATCCAATAAAGAAGTTTTAAATTAGCGGCTCCAAGTTTTAGAAGCACCAACGGTCAATTTATTGGCTGGCTTACCTCTCCATTTTCTACAGCCCTGATACTCTAGAGATTTTCAATAAAAAATTGTAAACTTTTTTTTTTTTTTTTTTTTTTTCCTTCAAATTCAATTGAGATGAGATTACATTCAATACTTTAAAATCAATTAATCTACAGTCGTGATCACACTCACCTCCTTCAACCGTCGAGCGACCGCAAGGGTTAGCAGCACAGTGGTGTCCGCGGTAGCATCGGTAAGCACATCGGGCGTGTATCCGAGTTTGATGTTGTGCTGCTTAAGCTCTGCTGTATCCACATGATCGAAGCCAACGCTCATAGTGGATACCACCTTTAGTTTCGGCCCTTGTTTTTCCACGTGAACATTAAATGAGAATCTCAGAGTAAATAAAAACGTCAATGGGGCCCATGACCATGGAAATGTAGTTTGGTATATTTACCGGCGGTCTCAAGGAGTTCTTTGTCTATTTTCTCCGACAACATGCAGAGCAATCCATCAGCACCTAATGTTAATTTAATTAGGATTAGTGTCAGTCCAATCTCTCCTATCTAACGTGCGAGACTTAAGCGCAAGTCGCAAAGCTTCTTTAAGGTCGTGATAAATCTATATACCTTTAATATTGCTTAATAATATCTCGCGAGGAATAACGCGGTCCTCTTCCCACTGTATCAGCTCGATGTTTGGAAGTTTCTCGAGCGCGGCTTGCGACAAGGGTGGCAGGATGCGAGTGACGACGACGCGTTGAGTGCTCATTCTCGCGGTGGATAGCAATACGTGCCGGACCGTTTTGGGTTTGAGAATGTGAGTTGCGAAAAGACTCGACATGAAGAGTTGTCGCGACATGATACGACATGATAAAGCATTCCTGGAAATTTGTGATGTTTCTAGTCACCTGACACTCAGGAGTTAGCGGACCCTAACCCATGTTTAATCCGATCGATCTATTTTCCCCAAAAAGCGTATATTAGTTGAGGCTGGTAATTGTCCTAGTAATTTTTTAATTTTTTAATTAATTTAATTATTGCGCAGGTAGTTGAGAAATCCACCTTGTTACACAGGTAGTACGTGCACCATAGTAAAAATAAATAAACTAGGAGGATATTACTACTTATTAACATAGATATTATATTTAGAATAGTTATAAACTAATGATAAATTAAGTAAATTTAAACGATTGAAAATATTTAGATGTGTAGTAACATTATAAATATTTAAGGTAAAGTACACTGTCTAGACAAAATAATATTTGACTTTTTAAATTTATTTTATAAATAAATTCCAAATATTTGAGGTAAAATGATTAGTAACATTATTTACAGACATTTATATTATTTCATTTGATCGAGGTTTCTTAGCATATGGGCTTATGTGGTTCACACGGCTTGCGTGGCATGTAGCTTGTGCAGCTTGCTCGGCCTATGGCCTATGGTTTGGGAGAATGAAGATTGCGGCTTGCGCTATTTGCGGCTTGCAGTTTGCAAACACTGAAAAACTCAGTTGGTAGGTTTTTATCATTTATGCTAACAGTAGTGTAGGAGTTTATCAAGTTTGGTTCGCTTGTTATAATTAGTTAGTTATCATTATAATATGTTAATTATAATTGTACTGCGGCGGTGTGCTATGCAGATATTAAAGCCTTTATAATTATGGATATAGTGGCTGGTGCATGGTTTTTCCTTTATTACGTCAGAATATAGTTTTGGGCGTATGATTCGTGGGGACATAGAGCCGAATGAACAGTCGCGTTTTGCGTTTATCGCTAACGATACCTTAAAAGGAAATATGTTTTTGACAAATCTTCTTTATTTTATTCTTGCACTGAAGAGGAAGCTCTTCGATTTTTACCCCTTGTTCGAAAGGGTAGAAACGGTGGTGTTTACTCCCCTTGACGACATTTGGCGGATATCACAGGACATTCCGCCGCTCCGCCCGGTCGTTCATGGTTAAGGCATTCCCAATTAGCTGTTCATTTAATTACTATAAAAAGGTTAGCGCTTTTCAATTTGGCTCTAAAAGTGGTCCGTATCGTCATCATCGCAAGCGCAAAAATGATCTTAAAAACCCTTCCTGGACCCCCCTGCTCTGATAAAATCCCACTCTGATAAAGTCCATTCAAGATGTGCTGCAAACTATTACCGATTACCGTTCTTGCCTTGGAGATCTTGAACAGTGTACATGTACAAGCGATCGGTAGTTACCTCCCGCAAAAGTCCCCAGTGTTCCCCTCCATAGCCACCCCGACAGGCGTGGTCACGGCCGTCCCCGCCATCGGTGCCGCTGTCCCAACGGGTGCCCTTCCGACGGCACCCATCAATCTCAAGGGCTATCCGACGACCTGGAAGACGCCTCCGACCAACTCACCCGAGGTCAAAGCAGCCATCGCTGCGATTGACTGGACAATGGTGCCAAAAGCGAAAGTCAAGACCTTTGACAAGAATGGCAATCCAATTGTGAAGGGTTATCCGAGCACGGATCCTGACTGCTGGTGGTCTGATACCAACTGCGTTGTTCCCAAAGACAAGTCTATTCCCTCAGATATCTGGTACTGCCCAAATCCTGGTAGGTCTTTTAGGTTATTTTCGGAGAGCATTAGTCTGAAATTTATAAGAATTGTGAATTTGTAACCTCAGTCTTTATCAATATTCGCAGGCGACTGGGGTCTGACATATGACGATGGTCCGTTAAATCCCCCGGATCCGTTGGTCGAGCCACACCTTTACAATTTCTTGGCGGCGCATAATCAGAGAGCAACGCTCTTCTACATTGGTAGCAATGTCTTTAGTTTCCCACAGGCGGCCGTCCGGGCCCTCGCAGATGGAAACGTCATCTGCGTTCACACTTGGTCTCATCCGCCAATGACCACTATCTCCAATAATGGTGTCGTCGCCGAGTTCTACTGGACGCTTAAGGTTCTCAAAGAGGTCCTCGGCATCACTCCCAAGTGCTGGCGCCCGCCGTACGGCGACGTCGACGACCGCGTCCGTGCAATTGCCTGGCAGATGGGCATGCACACTGTGATCTGGGACCAGGACAGCAATGACTGGGATATGCCTGGTGAAGGTGGTGGCACCCTCTCCCCTGCGACCGTGGACGGCTACTTTGAGGGCTGGATCAAGAAGCGGAAGTCGGGAAAGGACAATATCCATGGTCATATTACTCTCGAGCACGAACTCAACAACAGTACTGTGGCCATGGCCGAGAAGTGGTTGCCCACACTCCAAACGACCTTCAACGTGGTTCCCATTACCATGTGCATGAACATCTCATCCCCGTATTGGGAGAGTAGTTTCGTCTATCCGACCGAAGCCAATCCTAATACAAGTACATCAGCTTCCTCCTCCGCGCCGGCGGCATCTTCATCTTCCCCGCTGACTTCTGTCCTCACCGCAGTTTCAACTTCCGGCTCGGGTACTTCTGCCGGCACTCCGCAAGTGACAGCGAGCGCGGGTGTCGCCCAGTCCGGCGGTGCCCATGCAATCGTTGTCAGCGCTGGAATGTTTGTGCTTCCTATGTTGGGTGTGGCCATGTATATGTAAAAATTGAGCAAATATTCGAAAATTCATTTGTGTTTATATTACCCACTTTATATGTATACAGGATGGACTGACAATAGCTACTGAGTCGAAGAATCCGCCCACTTTTTTTTAAATAAATGAGCTAATGGATAAAATGAGCTAACGGTTTCTACATGAAACTTATTCATAGTAATGCCTTCTAGATAAAACTGATCATCGTTTTGTAAATGAGCTTTACTCATGTGCCGTATAAATACACATACTAGCTTTAAGCAACACCTATTATCTACATGTAGTCCCACCCCTTGACAAAAGTGCAAGAGTTTTTGATCCGTACCAACCACCATACTTTACAAAGCCACATGTGCCTGTTGCAAAAAATAAATCATTGGCACGCTTGTTAGGTGTCAATTACGCGTTTGGTCTCAGTGTCAAATCTCAATTGGGTATCTCAGTCCTCGTTATTTTTTCTGGAAGAAAAAAAGTTTATTTTCTTGTATGCAATTGCCTTTGGTTACTTACACTCCTTGACTCGCATCTCATTTTGAAGGCTGATTTGTGATTTCTTTCTTGAAAGCAAAAAATTTATACCCCAATGGTGTGAAAGTGTTATATGACCTTGCTGGTGTTCCATGTGTTTTATGCCAAAGTGTCAACAGAAACTATAGCATTTCCGCGAGCCGGAACGGTAGCAGTTCTTATAGCATACAAGCAAAATTGAGCTCCGTCTTTCAAGCTTTATCGAGTTTTTGGAATAGAGCCAAAATCTTAATTGTCACAGCATGGCTGTTACCGTTTACATCCACGGAGGCATCTTGTCCATAGATTCTGATGGGTTTGGCGTGCCAGCAATTAACGAGCTATTGGTCCTGCAGTCGACAAGCCTTTTGATCTAGCAAACCTCCCTATAGAATAAAAATGATACAATCTTACCCAATAGTCCATCGCTCACCAGTATGTTCAGGTACCAGTTGAATTACTAATCTTTTTAACGTAACATTTTAGTCTTTATATCATTGTTCATATATCTACTAAAAACCATAGGCACTACCACCACAGGAAGGTAAACCAATTCAGAGATATATATCATTGGGGTTTATTATACCCAAGGCTCAAGCAAAGCCGACGAAAGTTATGTCTGATCCTTCGACACCATGGAAAACAACTTTAGCAGAATACTTGAGATTTATGACCAGAGACCTTGCTCCGTCGATTCGCATACCACGGTCTTACACATCTTGGACAGCAGAATGTTTGGCAGCGAATCTAGCAACGAAGAAAGCACTATGGTCTACAACACTACCAACGTGACCTCTCTTTGCGTGGTATCGCATGGGCAACAGGCACATATACCACCAGCATATTGTCAGATTGGGGAAGATTATTCTCGGTGGATGGGATCACTTGGGTAACTTGTTCTGATGTCAAACGTTGATGTTTTTTTTAATACAAATTGCATAACTTGGACCTCTTTAGTACAATCCAAGCTCATTGGATATATTGCGTCATTAGACGGCACAATTGCACAATTGTAGAGCGGGCACCAGTTCCATGTGGTAATCACATTTCGTTCGTCAGTCTTCGTTTTACGCTTTTGACTAATTTGATCTATGACAAGATTATCATACTGGCAGGGAAGGCGCAGACTCGAGCGTTTTCGTATATCAAACAAGAAATATTTGAAATCATTGGTTTCTTGTTTTCCCAGATATCGCGATTCTGAACATATCCCAAGGAGTTGCTGATCTGAAATGGAATATCCTGCACACAACAGGAACGTGGATGGATGAAATTGGGTTTCTTATTACAGAATGATAATGATGTCATCACGCATAATTACCATTGGGAATACTTAATTGGAGGTTTTTTTTTCGTGACAATCAGGTTTTCTCTACGACTCCACGATACACTGCCTTACTCAGAATCAAGCTACACAAGCCCCGCAGTGCTCGAGTACTGGGTCCTTTGGGCTAAATGCAGGGGCAAGCAAAAAAAACGAGATTGACTAATGTGAGTGTTTCAGTCTGCATGATGCATGATGGCTGGGCGGTTCCACTGGAGTTTGGAAATATGCTCCATCTGCCCATCTGCATGCATGAAAGCGGTTGGATATGTTCGTCGTTGCGAAATGCTGTGACGCCACTTTAATTATCCAAAAAAAAAAAAAAAAAAAAAAAAAAAAAAAAAAAAAAAAAAAAAAAAAAAAATACTCAACGAATCCGACACAAAGAGTTAGAATCACCGCTTAGACCCATGCAAGAAAACAAAACCAAATCTCATACCAGAATCTCAAAGGAATGCACAGCTACTAAAACACTCACATGAAATGAAAAGGTTCTTCGAAATCCTTGCGACGAATGACAAGCACATCTACAAAAAAAAAAAAAAAAAAAAAAAAAAAAAAAAAAAAAAAAAAAAAAAAGGTTAGAATAATATCCGAATGATAGAAACAAGCAATGCAAAGGAGCTGAATCCAGTGCGAGTGCATTTACTTATGGCAGTGTGCGAGATTGGAGGAGATTTGCAAGATCGGGAGATTTTTTTAAAAGTGCAAGCAAGAATTAATTAATTCGATAACATTGTACAAATTTTCCTTCGCACCTGTGAGGTGGAGATATTAAGAGAAGCACATGACTTGAAGGTGATTCTATGTGATTGGATGTTGGTCCAGTGGGGGTTGAATAGCTGGTAAAGGTCTTGTATGAATAGATTTGAGGATAGCATTGAATAAGGGGAGTGAGTCTTGATAAAGTGCCAGACTCCTCCAGTAAGCAATTTAGTATATAGCAAAATCATAGAAATAACTCTTAATAGTAGTATATGGTTCATTTATTAGTGAACCAGAGGGCCCAATAGCTGAGAAAATCATCTTGGAATAAGAATATGGTAGATTCTAAATAATTATAATTACTAAATTTCTATTATTCAATTGTTTAATAGTTCCATATTATTTAATATCTAATTAATTTCTATTATTTGACATTTCCTATTTCTATTATTCTATATTTCTTATTTAATAGTTTTATTATTTGATATTTTATTTTAATATTTCTATTGTTTGATATTTCTAGTATTATTTATTATTATTTCTTTTTAACTATTTCTCATATTAATATAAGAAGATTTCTTATAGTTATTTTGCTTTTTACAAATAAGCCCTCACTCCTTACTATTGTTTTACTCCCTTTAAATAAGCCCTCTCTAATAATAAGTATCTCTCACCAATAAGTCTCTATTTACTTTACCAAAAAAGCCATAAGCCCTAAGGCTTAATATCTGGAGTTTATAGTATAGAAAAACTTAGAATATTACTAAATTATCTTTACTAAAATAACTTAGATCAGAAAGGAAATAGAAAAAGACTTGATTACCACTCTATTGAGTCTTAAGGATAAGATATTCCTAGTTAAGCTCTCAGATATAATAGTTGATTTATAACTTACTTGATTTATATAAATTTTCTATAACCTTAAGAGTAAGTACTTTCAAAGTAGCAAACTTTTAGATTATACTCTAAATAGTTATTAAAGAGTATTCCAAATAGTTCTAAACCTTACTATATATTAAATATATTTATTCTTTATATTGTGACAATAAATTCATAAGACTTCAGTTCTTCATCATAGAGTACATATAGCTTCACTGAGCTTCAGCATCTTATATTTTCAGAAAAATGGTTAATTAATTCACAAACTATTTTACTAAGAGCTGTAAACTATTTTACTAAGAACTATAAACAAAATAGCTATAAACATAGATGCTAGTCATAGATTATGTGTTGAAATTTGATCTGTTGAAATTAGATCTTCGAATGTGTGTTTGGAGTAAAGAGCGCACTGGCTAATGAAGCCAATATGCGTGTATTTATTAATGCTAAATTATGATTGGTCGATACAAACAAAGATCGTCTAAGCCACAATTGAGTGACGTATGATCGATCATTGATGCATCGATCATTGATAGAAGAGATATAATAAGCTAATAATTACAACACTCCCCCTGCTTGATATATCTCGATAAAAATAAATAAAAAAGATAAAAGTAAAGTGTTCAACTGTACATCACAAATGTCATCCATGAAGTACATTTACTGCAATTAATTATATATAAAATACTACTTGAGTGATAAGAATGACGTGATAGAGAACATAAAAAAAATTTTAAAGAAATAATGTTAGTTACGTAAGCCCATTTTTGCGATCAATGTTTCAAGTCTTGGTCGCGCAAGTGGCTTGGTTAATGCATCGGCGATCATTTCATCTATCGCCATGTAAACGATATCTATCACCTTTGATTCAACTTTCTCTCGAATAAAGTGATGCTGAATATCAATATGCTTTGATCGAGCGTGATTGATTGGATTTTTGGCGAGGGCGATTGCTGATTGGTTGTCTTCAAATAAGGTTGTTGCACAATTCGGCAAGTATCCTAGCTCATCCAATAGGGTGCGTAGCCAAATAGCTTCCTTTGTCGCATGAGCTAATGCCATATATTCTGCCTCAGTTGTTGATAGGGCAACGGTTGCTTGGCATTTGCTTGACCAGCTGATGGCTCCTCCTGATAGGTTGAAAATATATCCCGTGGTTGATCGTCGTGTGTTAATGTCTCCTCCCCAGTTAGCATCGCTGAAACCGATCAGTCTTAGATCCTGATCGCGTCCAAGACACAGCTTATAATTGGCTGTTCCTTTAATATATCTTAATAATCGTTTGAGGGCGTGGTGATGTTCTTGCATTGGATTGGCCAAAAATTGACTGATGATGCTGACAGCAGCAGCTAGATCAGGTCTCGTCCCGATCATCAGGTACATTATGCTGCCGATCATTTGTCTGAATAAACTTTAGTCTGCAGATTTTCCTCCTTCAGCTTTGAGTTGAATGGATGGATCAAGGGGTGTACTGATTGGCTTGGCGTCCGTCATGTTAAACCTTGTAATGATTTGATTGGCGAAATGGCTTTGATCAATTGTGATCGTGTGTGTTTTTCGATCGTGCATGACTCGAATACCCAAAAAATATTTAATTTCGCCACAGTCCGTCATATCGAATGCGTTACTAAGTTCCGCCTTGAATTTGTTCATCGTTTCCATCGAGTCGGCCAGAATTAGTAGATCGTCGACATATATGGCAATAATTATCAGCGATTGATCTTCTTGTCTCCTTCTTAGATAAATGCTGTGATCCGATTGTAGTCTTGTAAAATTTGATTGGCTGAGGTAGTTGTCGATCTTCTGATTCCACATACGAGGTGATTGCTTTAGTCCATACAGTGATCGATTGAGCTTACACACAGCTCTCGGTGACAGCTCCGATTGGTCGATTCCTTCAGGTACCGTCATGTAGA
>RBNK01001500.1:0-14988 GCA_003990785.1 Endogone sp. FLAS-F59071 | reverse complement strand
TAAGGCTGCGTTTAGTTGACTTGCCTCCTAAATTCTAATTAGAGTTTTGAAGTTGTGTCGCATTTGGCACAAAAATCAGCATTTCAGAAATTGGAATTTTAGTGTTAAAATTCAAAATTTCAAAATTCTACGCCAAGTATAATTTGGACCTCAATTACCTCAAATACCTCAATTTCTCACACACTTCGAATTTCTCAATTGGCCCCCGCCAATTCCAAATTTGCGTAATCCAAGAATATCAAAAAAAAAAAAAAGATATTAGTCCATAACTAGCTTTTATACATAGCTGTTTTGTTTATAGTTCTTAATAATATTGTTTGCAAACTATTTAAAAGTTTCTCTAATATAACTTTTTAGTAAGTCAGATCTATATTATTTTAGTGAAGGATAATCTTACAACATCTTTGGTTTTTCTATAGAAGGTTGAAAGAATTTATTTATACTCTTTGAACAGTATATAGACTGTAATTGCTTATGCAGGATGAGCTACCTATAGGGCAGAACTCTCCTACAGAGCTATATAACTGGAATGCATAGCAGTCATTTAGGTAATACAACACTTTTTCCACTTCCTGATTGAAAAGCAGTTCATCTTGATAATGGACTACTTAGCTTTCAAATAGCTCTAGAATAAACTGAACTTGACAAAAATATATTATTATAAACTAAAATATATTAGCAAAATACTTAGAATAGAGTAAATACAGAAAATATATTTTAGAGATCTTAGTAGATTATATAGTAGCATTTTAAGAAAGGTATATATGTGAGTATAACTGGTAAGAATATATATAATTAATTGAATAAAAGATATCTATCAGATTTTCAAAATATCCCAAATTGCTTATTTCTTTAACAAGACTTTACTATTCCTCAAGTTGTTTATTGTAAGCTTTCTTAGCTTATTGCAATCTGAATTTTATTAATAATAGTAAGCAAGATATTTATAAGAAATTACAAGATGCTATATAGGCAGCTACTCAGGTTACTACTTAAATTTCTAATTAGCTCAGCTAAATATAAGATATAATTTAATTGGCTAAGATATAATAGCAAAATAATATATTAAGTTATAGTAATAGAATAATATATTAGATCAGAGTGTGATATCAAATACAAACAAATATAGGTTTTCCACCAGCTCACTATGATGAGCAATAAAAAAAAAGTTGATGTTGAATGAGATGATGAGGATAAGGGTGCTAATCTATGTTGTTTTAGAGCTATTCTGAGGCTTTCACATATATGATTGATGAGAAGACAACAATTTCGACTGTCTTTATTCAAGCAAAATTTTCAAGCTTATTTATGTAAAATAATAACAAAATGACAAAACAAATAACCAAGTACATAAGAGTAAATACTATTATAGAAATAAAGAAAATAAAAAGAAGTGGAGAATTTGAGCTGGAATACCTGAAAATATAGGGGTTAGATTAGAAAATGACTTTATAAAGCCATGCAATTCAAGGAGTCATATAATATTTATGCATTACTGATACATGTAGTGTATAAGATGTTAAGGCTTAGCAAAGTCACATGTTCTAGTGCTCTATGACAAAAGACTGAAGTCCTGTGAATTTATCATCATAAGAGTAATATTATAATTTATAATAATACTACAAGTTGTAATAATACTATAAGTCATAGTATTAATATAGATCATATAACTATAATCTTATATGATAAATTTAATATTCATCAGAAAAATAGTTAATTAATCTATAAACTATTTTACTAAGAGCTGCAAACTATTTTACTAAGAGCTATAAACAAAATAGCCACAAATACAGATGCTAGTCATAGACTACAAACTATTATTGGTAAACAGCTGCAAACTACTCTAGAACTCTACTAGAACAATATCACAAACCTCAAATACCTTTAAAACAATATCACAAACTATGAACTGGCTAGAACAGCCTACAAACAGCCCTGCAAACAGCCTATGAGCACAGATACTAGTCATAGACTATAAACTGAAAATAGTTTCCTGATATTATTACTAAATGTTCTATTATATCTTTTTTCTTTCTTTAAGTTAGACTTTAAGGTACTATTCTAACTTAAAGAAATCTTTTTACAATTATTATACTTCCTTTTCTAACTTTTTTATATCATTTTGTATAAGTTGATTTAGTTAGTATATACTATATCAGAAGTGGTTAAGAGTACTAAGTTTATACTTAAATAGCTAATAGATTTATTCAGCTATTTTTGCAGTATAGATAAGGAATACTCTTTTCAGAGCTTAATAACAAACTTCTCTATCTCTTCAGTTTTAGATATGTTTAACTTCTTCTTTCCAAAGTTATTCAATTTAATAATATTCCTTTCATTTACTGATTTGTACTAAGTACTATTATCTTTGAACATTATATAAGATTAATTAAATCTTTTATAAGATTAATTCTTCTATTTTTCAAGTTCTTTCAAAGGTTCTGTATATCAATATACCTTAATTAGATTAACTCAGACTTCATAAAAGTTATTCTAGTAGGGTATATGTAGTACTTTATAAAATAGTTTTAGTAAACAGTATAGAATAAAATAATTCTAGTTATCTTTTATAACTGATATATTATTTCTTTTATACTTATAATATAATATAGTTTTCCTTATTTTGGATCTAATTTTGCTATGATAATAAATTTTTAGGACTTTAGCCTTTTATTATAGAATACATAGCTTTGCTGAGCCTTAGTATCTTATATGCTATACACATTAGTGATATATGAATATTATACAACTCTATAAGAGTGATATATAAAAGGCATTAACAAAACACTTGTAGAAATATAACAAAACAACTATATCTGCCATCAACTACCAAACCCAGAGGATACAAGAACCTTATTCAACCCAACTATAGCAAAGAAATACTGCCAGATACTCAACTCCATTTTGACCAAACTATAAACAGATTAAGAACATAGTAGAGAATGCAATTATTAACTGATATAATAAACTATTACAACTATATACTAGAGTAACCCAAGAGGATACTATCAATATAATGGAATTTGCAAAAAGAAATATCAGCATCTACCAATTCAATAATACTGCTGGACAATTCAGAAGCTACTATTAAATGGGATACACCTTACAACTAAGGCAAAAAAACTATTAAGAACTGACAGAATGAGAATCTGCCAAATATCTAGGATTAAACCCTTAGGAAAAACATATAGCTAAAAGGACCTTTAACATATTCTAACATTGGCCATCTGCATTGAAATATCTTGGCAATCTAAGTCTATATCAATGGGAAAACTTATAGAATGTAGAAGAAGAAACATTATTACTTTACCTTCTAGAAAATTACCTAGTGGACAATAACTACATTGAGGAAGAAACTAATACTTCCTTATCTGGATTAAACACAGAAGAAGAAATCAACACTATAGATACCATCCACACCACCAAAATTATCAACACTGTGGATACCATCCACACTACTGAAATTATCAATACTGTAGATACCATCCATACTGCTGAAATTATCAATACTATTAATACTATTAATATTGTTGATATTTTATTCAATAACAAATGGAACTTATAAATTAAATATAATATAACTAATAATATTCTAAGTAGTAACCTGGGCAGCTACCCATATAGCACCTCAAGGAATTCTGTCTCATTTTCCAAGTGAGAGTATTCTAATCTGGTTGATTGCTTGTAGCTATCATTTGAAGAAGTGAAATATTCTTCTTCCTCTTTCAAATTCAGTATCTGTTAATCCTATCTAGTTCTTGGCTTTGATAAGGTCAGATATTAATATATTGTCAGTAGCAGTAAATAAAGCATAACCCATTTGATAATAAGCCTGATATTGTTTGGAAATATTGAATGTTCTAAATAGATTTATATTATCTCATAAGTATCATACTATATCATTGTTATCTTTCAACATGACTTCAACATGTACTTGGTCAGTTTCATAGTATTATTGACTGATTGCTTTATTGATTATTATTTCAACTTTGTTTATGTTCAGAGATAGGGGTTTTTGATGATGAGTAGTGTTACAGCAGTTGTCTTCATTGTAGGAGATAACTCTAAGTCCAATTGTAGTTCTAATAGCAGGCATTCTTATTCTCCCTATTAGTTCTTTTATCTAAATATAATCACTTGAATAATCACTCTTACAGTCACTTCTGCTTGAATATCTAGTATAAATGATGATTCTGCTACTTGATCTCTAACTGCAGCATTATATCTTGCTTATTCGATTATATCTCAAATCTTAGTGTAGAATTCTATTAGCAATTCATTCTGTCCTTGCATAGTAATAAGTATCTGATCTTTTAACTGTTACTAAATTTCTGCAGTGTAGTAGGTGTTTATCAACCAGGTATATATATTTCTAATTGTTACATCATCAGTTAGTAGTACTGCAATAGTTTCATTTGTGATTGCTACATTGTAGCATGCCTTAGCTGGTCCTCTAAGAGTGGCTATTAATACTGGTCCTTTTTGTACTAGTGTCAATGATCTGGCTGCTGCAAACAGCTCCAATTCCTCAGTGAACTTGAGGATTATTTTGGTGGGGACATATTCTAAAAAGATAGGTAGTAAGAATGACATGTTAATATTATAATATTCTTTAGGTTCTTGAAATATGTTGAATAATTCTTTAATTCTGAAATCATCAGTTCAAGTCCAGATAGATGCTTCCAGTTCTTTATGATAAACACTTACTACTTCATCACTTTTGTTAGATATGTCAGCAGTAATAGTATATGATCCTAGGAGTATATGCTTATAGGTAATAGTAAGTTCAATAGTCTCAGTTAATGCATCTGAGTAGTCTGATTCTTGAGATAGCCTTTGGTAGTATCTCCTAATCAGTGTTCATACAAGTCTTGATAGTAATTCCAGATGGTCCATCTTGAACTATAGTGCTGTTTTCCACTAGATATTAGAAAAATAGTTAATTAATCCATAAACTATTTTACTAAGAGCTGTGAACTATTTTACTAAGAGCTACAAACAAAATAGTTATGAACATAGATGCTAGTTATAGACTATGAACTATTATTAGTGAACAGCTATAAACTACTCTAGAACTCTACTAGAATAATATCATAAACCTCGAACACCTCTAGAACAATATTGCAAATCACAAACTGGCTAGAACAGCCTGCAAACAGCCTGCAAACAGCCTATAAGCATGGATGCTAGTCATAGACTATAAACTGAAAATAGTTTCCTAATGGAGGTACTCTGCTATAATGTTCTTCTCTAAGGTTATTATAGTAGTGAAAATATATTACAGGGGTAGGTCTTTAATGAAATCAAATGTTACCCCTTTATGTTGGGCACCAAAATGTGAGGATGAGACTCTGGAATCAGTAAAATATGGAAAATTAAAGGGCTCAATCAGGAACCAGTAGCTAGGCTAAGTTTTATATATATAGAGGATTAGAGAGTATATAAGGTAAGATATAGGGGAATAATACTTAAAGTTCAAAGGATTATATATCTTATAAGACATAAAGGATAGTAAGTCCTTAGATATATTTCAACAATTAAGTTAATCTATTAATGTTCAAAAGCAATGTATCTCAATATATCTTGACTTGAAAATCATTAAGCAAATACTTCTTCACTAGTTTTGTTCAAGTCTTAGACTTTGTATTTAGGCTCAAGCTCAGATAAAGATTTATTAAATGAAAATAAAGAGGGTATTTATATAAAATTTGAAGGATAGTATTGAATATAATAATAATAATATATTAAAAATTACTAAGGAATTGCAGATTAAGATCTTTATAAACAAATGAGACTATGATTTCCAAAACTGGGGTGAAATTATTAATTTTAGTAGTGTCACTGACTTCAGTAAGGTTACTGACTTTAAGTGGTGTAAAAGTGGTGATTTCAGTGAAGTTACTAACCTCAGGAGGATGGAAGTGAAATCGTTAACAGTAGTGAAATCATTGACAGCAGTGAAATTATTGATTTTACCTGGTATAGTAACTGTAAGAATGATCTTATGAAGGTCAGAAGATATAGAGATCTGAATTATTTATGGCACAGCAATGTCCTTGGGGCTTTTGAAGATTTGGGAAGTAGTTATATTATTTTTAGAGGCTAGGGATAGATTGTTATCACCAGTTTTGGGGACTAGAAGGATAACTTATAAGTTTGCTGTGATGTTATTGAATTCAGGGGCTTTGAATACTGTAAAGTTAAGAGTTATTATCAGTTCATTAGGGACTATAGTATCGAAGTTCAGATCAGTAGGTTCATTATAATTGTTAAGTTTGAACACCTCAAAATCATCAAATACATATTCTTTGTTATCTTGAGTAGTAGCTTCATCTTTAGAGGATAAGAGGTCTTTCTCTTCTAGATCAAAGTCCTCCAAAAGGGTGTCAAGAACATCTAGGTACTGGCTGGTTGTCATTTGGCTCCAGTGCTTGAAGCTTAGTCTTCCCAAATGCAGTACTACTGTTGGCCAGTATTTGAAGACTTGATATATTCTTGTTCCAAGTTTCCTCTGATTTCTAGTAAGGTCGAGGCTGTGGGCAGCCTGGTTTTCATCTAATCCTTCATCTATGGTAGTGTCTAAAGTATATTCTAACTGGTAGTAGGACTTGAAATAGAATATGTTTTGTATTTAGAAAAAGTACTCTATATTGTTGAGTATAATGTCTACTATGTCCAAGAGGTCTTCTGTGTAATCAACTTCAATGGAAGCTTATAGTTCTATATCTCAATATAGGAGTACTTGCCAAATCATATTGGTTATGTTAGATATATTTAGAGGAAGTAGTTAGATCCTTCTAGCAGTGTTTTCCCTAGTATATAGTTCTAGTCTCTTATTGGTAAAATTCTTTATAGGCAGTATTATCTTGATATAGGATATTTGATAGTAGTTACTGAGATTAAAATATCTCCTCTTAGTAGTAGAAGTATTATACTACTTAGATAATACTATATTTTAGTTATATAGCTCTATATACAAAAGTAGTTGGCTATATCAGAAAACTATTTTCAGTTCATAGTCTATGACTAACATCCATACTTGTAGGCTGTTCACAGACTGTTTGCAGGCTGTTCTAGCTAGTTTGTAATTCATAATATTGTTTTAGCAGAGTTCTAGAGTAGTTTGCAGCTGTTTGTAGCTGTTTACTAATAATAGTTTATAGTCTATAACTAGCATCTATATTCATAGCTATTTTGTTTATAGCTCTTAGTAAAATAGTTTACAGCTCTTAGTAAAATAGTTTATAGATTAATTAACCATTTTTTTTAATATATATTGATTGTAGTCTATTGATATTCTTATCTCATCTCCTCTTCTAGTATATATTATATATTCAAATATATTGTTTAATATCTTTTTATATTTCCTTCTAATAATATTTATCTAATAATCTTTGATATATATTATTAACTCCTATATATCTAGCTAGTTAATAGTCATATGATGCTTGAAGTATCTTCTTCTTCCTATACTTAGATATGACTAGTTTTTCTTTTCCTCTATATTAGTAGTAAAGTATTATGATGGACTAAAATATATTAACAGCGAAATACTCGGGATTGAGCAAGTGCAGAAAATATGTTTCAGGGGTCTTAGCAATTTATGCGGTAGCATCTTAAGAAGGGTATGTATCGATGTAGGTGTTAACTAGCAAGAATTAAGTGTGATTGATCGAATAAAGTATATCTGTTAGAATCTCAAAACTATATCAATTGCTTACTCCTTGAGTAAGGCTTCAGTATCCTTTGGGTTATCTGTTGTAAGCTTCCTTAGCTTGTTGCAGTCCGAATTTTATTGATAATTGTGAGTGAGGTATTTATAAGAAATTATAAGGTGCTATATGGGCAGCTACCCAGGTTACTACTTGAATTTCTGATTAGCTCAGCTAAATATAAGGTACAAATTGATTGGCTAAGATATAATAAAATGATATATCAGGTTATAATGTAATTGGGCAGTGAAATAATATATCAGATCGAAATACTATTTTAGGTTATAGTGTGATTGCGGATCTTAGTAACACTTCAAGTCTCAGTAATGCTTCAAGTCTCAGTAATGCTTCAAGTCTCATGACTGTGATCTCACATAATCAAATTATATATTGTTATAAAATGTTCCATCACATCTCCTTCCTTTCTGCAAGTTAGACTTCAAGGTACAGTTCTAATTTAGAGAAATTTCTTTGTAACTATTTTACTTCTTCCTCTAGCTCCTTCATGTCATTCTATGTTAGTTGGTTTAGTTGATATATACTGCACCAAAAGTGGTTCAAAGCACTAGGCTTGTGCTTGAATAGTTGATAAATTCGTTCAGCTATTTTTGCAGCATAGGCAGAGAGTGCTCCTTTGAGAGCTCATTGACAGATTTCTCTATCCTTCCAGTTTCAAATATGTTCAACTTCCTCATCCCAGAGTTGTGCAATTCGGTAGTATTCCTTCCATTTATTGATTCATACCAGGTGTTGCCTCCTTTGAATGTTGCATACAATTGATCGAGTCTTCTGTAAGGTTGATCCTTCTATTTCCTCAAGGTCTTCCAGAGGTTCTATATATCAGTAGGCCTCGATCAGGCTGACTTGGACTTCATGGAAGTTGTTCCAACGGGGTATGATATTTCTTGAGGTGGTTTCAGTGGACAGTATAGGGTAAGATCATTCCTGTCATTTTTCACAACTGATATGTTGTTCCTTTTATACTTGTGATGTAGTATGGTCCTTCCCACTTTGGGTCCAATTTTGCTGACCAAGAGGACTCTACTATATTCTGATATAATAATACTTGGTTACTAATCTTCAACTTCTCGATTTCCTTATATTCCTTGTTGTAATTCCATTTTTGTCAATCTTGTACAATGGCAATAAATTCTCTCGCCTTGTTTCGGATATTGTGTAATTCTTGGATTTCCTTTGTCACACAATGTTCAATTTGTGTTTTCCAGGAAGTATAGCTAGATTCCAGGGTGGTCATTACTTGGTCTACCAGCTGATGAGCTTTTCTTCCATAAGTGAGCTCAAAAGGGGTAAACTTTGTTATTTCTTGTTTCATTGTTCATAGTGCAAATAAGGCAGAAGGTAGATACAAGTCCCAATCTCCTCCTTGTGATTGTACTACTTTAGCAATTGTGTTCTTGATAGTTTGATTCATCCATTCGGTGAGTCTATTTCCTTGGGGATAGTAGACAGTAGTCCTTATCTGGTGAATCCCGAAGTGTTGTATCAATATCTGCATAAATTCATTAACGAATTCAGTTCCTTGATTAGAGATTATTTCATAAGATATTCCATGGCAGTAGATAATATCTTCATAGATAAAAAGTGCAATATTAAGGGCATCTGCAAGGGGCAAGGCTCTTGCTTCGGGGTACTTGGTCAGATAATCTACTGCTACTATGATATATCGATTTCCTCTAAGTGTTCTTGGTAGCAGTCTAACAATGTCTATTCCAATATGTTCGAAGGGTCCTCCAAGTATAATCAGTTGTAAGGTCTCGACTTCCTTTCCTCGGTGTCTCTTCTGGCAAGTGTCACATCTTCTGATATATTCTCTAATGTCTTCATATATGTTCTTCCAATAATATTTTTCTGATAATCGTTGATATGTGTTATCTACGCCCATGTGTCCTGCTAGCTGATAATCATGAGAGGCCTGAAGTACTATCTGCTTTTTATGTTCAGGAACTACAAGTCGTGTCTGTCCTCTGTGCTATCAGTAAAGTATATTGTTCTTGATAAAATAGTTAAGTACTATTGTCCATATAAGCTGTTGATTGTTTTTGTTCATCATCCCAGTAAAGGTTAGGTTACTGAGGTAATTCAAATATCTGTTATAGAGTTTAGTATCCATTGGATAGGTATATTCTTTTTGGTTCAGGGTGTCGATCTTGGATAAATTGGGGTAGGCATGAGAGGGTATCCACATTCTGATGATTCCATCCTTTTCTGTATTGCGTCGTAAAGTTATACTCCTGCAGTATAGCTAGCCATCTTGCATACATTCCTATCAGATTTGGTTTGTTCCAAAGCTATTTGAGGGCTGAGTGGTCTGTTATCAGGGTAAACTGTTTTCTAATCAGGAAGTGGCGGAAGTATTGTACAGTCCAAATGACTGCTATGCATTCTAGCTGAGTAGCTCCATAGGAAGGTTCTGCTTCATGGGTAGCTCATCCTGTATAAGCAATCACATGTTCTCCATCTTTGTTATCCTGTGCCAAAATTGCTCCGAGTCTGAATGATGATGCATCTGTATACAGCTTGAATACTTTTGTGAGGTCCAGTCTTACCATAACTAGTGCATGGGTAAGTGCTTCCTTGATCAGGTTGAAGGCAGTTTGTACAGCTGATGTCCATTCCCATGCTCTTTCTTTTCTTTGCAACATGTGCAGGGGTGCAGCAATTTCAGAGTAACCAGGGATAAATTTTTTATAGAACTGAACCAGTCCTAAGAATCTTTATAAGACCATCTTATCCTGCGGGGTTGGGAAGGCTTTGATGATTTCAGTCTTCTTTGAGTCCAGGCAGATTTCTCCTCTATCGATTATAAATCTGAGGTATTCAATTTTCTTCTGCCCAAAGTAGCATTTTATCAGCTTGATCCTTAATCTATGTTTTCTGAGTCATTCAAATACTTCCTTCAGGATCACCATGTATTCTGCGAAGTTCTCTACATAGATGTTGATGTCATCGATATACACAATTACTCCATGTCCAATCAAATCATAGAAGATTTCGTTCATTGCAGCCTGGAAGGTGGCAGGTGCATTGCAAAGTCCAAAGGACATTCCTGTGAATTTGTACTGTCCAAATGATATAACAAATGCTGATTTCTCCTGTGCTTCAGGCATCATTCTGATTTGGTTATATCCTGCCCATAGGTCCAAGGTTGAGTAGATTTGCACCTTTTTCAACATGTTCTGTAAGTCTTCTGAGTGCAGAATTGGATATGCATGCTTCTTGATGACTAAGTTCAATTTACAATAGTCGATAACTATTCTCTGTCTATCCTTCTTTGGTACTATGCTGATAGGTGATGCCCAAGGGCTTTTTGATCATACAATTACTTCTGACTCCAATAGCTCTTGAATGTGCTTTCATACAAAGTCATGATAGTTGGCTGGCAATCTGTAGGGTGCCTGTTTGATCAGTTTGGTGTCTCCTGTGTCGATATGGTGCATGAAGAAAGCCTGGTCCAGTAGGTCCTTGAAACTGATTGCGATGATATCCTCATACTCCTTCAACAGGTCTTGTAACTGTTTCTTTTGATTCAGTAACAGGTTTTCATTGAGGGAGTAGATGTGCTTTTTGACATTTTCCTGATCATCCAGTCTTTCCATTATTACATTTGCTTGTCCAGTTGATCCAAATCCTTTCCTTCCATGTCATGTTTCTTCTAAGTTTTCCACTTCCTTCAAAGGTTGCTGTTCACATTTGACAATCACCATTTGAGCGATTCGATCTCCTTGGTATATTTTGAATTGGCTGTGGTTATGGTTAACCAGTCTAACCTCAATTTCTCCCCTATAGTCCTCATCTATTAATCCGGGGAAAGCTCCTATTCTGGAGTTGCAGTAGAGTCCACTTCTTGCCCATACTTGCGCACACTGTCTAGGTAGTAAGGTGATAGCAATTCCAGTTTTTACAAAGACTGATGATTTTGGTTCTAGGGTACAATCTTCATCTGCATACAGGTTGTAACCTGCGGCTCCTTCAGTTTTCCTCTTTGGTATGATTGTGTTTTCTGTCAATTTCTTGACTCGAGTTGCTGTATCCCTTTCTTCAACCATAAATACTTCTTCAAAGGTGGGGACATTTGGTTCCTTCCACTGTTCATGAGTTGTATCCTGAGGTAGGTTCTGCCACAAGTCCTTCCACCACCAATAGCATATGCTGATTCATTCATCAGGGTGAATTATTTCTTCAAGTGCGATAATTTCTTCTTCTGAGTCTGAGTCACTTTCTTCGATTAGGGTAGGTCCATCATCTTCATCATCTTCCTGGAATAAGGCTCTGACTTCAATAGGTGTTTGAGTAGTGTAAACTTCATTGCTCCATTCCTCAGGTACTTCCTTATCTTCATTCTCTTTGGGTACCGTCTGTTCTTATTCCTGATCATAACATTCCTTCCAAGTTCCATGGTAATTGATATCGTATGGGTCATCTAGATACCTGACCCAGTTTTCACATTCCCAAAGGTTATAAGGGTTGACTTCATCCCAGTAGCATCCTTGTAGGTAGATGTTGCAATTTCCTTAAAGACATCCTTTGCCGATATATCTAATATTCATCCAAAAGCAGTCCCATACCTCTCTAGTATTGTCTGTGAATGGGTGAGGGTTCCTTCCATTATATGGTCCATGATTCATTGAGGGTGGAGTCCTTCAGTAGGTCTGTGACAGTCTTGATTTCCTGATCTTCTTCTCTGTCGGCAAGTGTATCTCCAAAGTGTCTTGGTAAGGTATTAACTTGGTATTGCTACAAGTATACATCATTTCGGCACAATAGATGTATTGCTCACAGAATGGGCATCTAGTATTCCTCATGTTGTATTCAATCAATTGGTTCTTTTCTAGAGGCATCAGGTGGCAATATTTACTATAGATCACCACGTTTGCTTCTTCTTCCACCATGTTGAGGTACGCCTGTCTGGGGGTTACTTCTTTATCTGTGTCGCTTTTATCTTCTGGTCTCTGAGTGAGTTTCAGTACTACTCCTTTCTGAATATCTAGAGGTATACTGAACTTTCTTCCATGGTTGACGAAGATTAACCTTTGTGCATCCAAGTCAATTCTTGCTTTAGCTTTCTTCAACCAGCTATTGCCTAAGACAGCATTGTAGGATTGTGCATCAGTGACCACCATTCTGACAGGAATTATTTCTATTCCAAACTGGACCAGTACTTCTCGGAGTACTCCTAAGGGTATGCTACTCTTTCCACTTGCGATAACTAAGGTAGAGGTGGTGGGTTCATCAATATCCTATCTCAGGCGATCTAAGAAATGCTTGGTGATAATGCTAACTCCTGCTCCAGTGTCGATAATAACTGAGCATGCTAATCCTCCAATGTTGCATTGTGTATAGGTGGATGAGGTATAGGTTTGCTTCTCTTATTCTTCAGTGGTGTTAACTTCTTCAAATCAGATGGTTGGTTTAGTTTCCATAATCTGAGTCTTCACCTTCTGCTTTGTCGA
Source organism: Endogone sp. FLAS-F59071 (assembly GCA_003990785.1). Classification (NCBI taxonomy): domain Eukaryota; kingdom Fungi; phylum Mucoromycota; class Endogonomycetes; order Endogonales; family Endogonaceae; genus Endogone; species Endogone sp. FLAS-F59071. Next base: position 1,805 of record RBNK01001500.1, on the reverse strand, counting down.
TGGTGCGATCTGGAAGAGTTGTTTATAGGTAATGTTGGCTTTTTGACTGGCAATATCTTACCATAGGTCATATTTAAATTCTCTAACCCTCCTAGGCTTCTTCTCCTTGTTTTCTTCCTGATCCGTCATTTCTTCATCTCTGATGATCGAAGTAACTGTCTCGCCAGGTTGCATTATTTGTTTGAAGGCTTTATCCCATTGGTCCTCATTCAACTGTTGTCTTTGTGTTGGCTTCTTAGGCTTTTCAATAATAACCTCTGGTTTCTAGGTTAGCTTCTTTCTTAGGTAGGGAGTCTTCCTAGTGGTAGTGTGGCTAACTGCTTCAACAAGGTAGGCTTCTAGGTATTCTTCGCCAAATTCTTCATCTTCTTCTTCGATTTCTTGCACTATATTGGTATGGTTAGCCTTCTTTTCTTCCTCTCTCTCCCGTCCTTCCTTCCAACTTCTAGTTCGGCAATTCTTGGCAAAGTGACCCCATCTTCTACAGAGGAAATAATTTATTTCAGTTTTATTGCATTCTTCGGCCACAAAGGTTCCTCTCGGTTGTCTATTCTAGCAGATCACCTTGGCTTCAAGATCGGCTATGTGTGCTGTCATTTCTGAGAACATCTTGGTAATCTTCTCCATTTCATCCTCATGAGTTGTCTTTCCTGTTTTTACTATGACTGTTGGTTTGATAGTGTCCTCTTCAGGTGGTTTGGCTGATGCAGATACCATTTGAACTACAGGAATTCCAGTGCTGAATTTTCTGCATAAGTCTTGTGGTAACTTGTCATATAGGGATGCCGAATGTCCTGCTTCGGTGTCCCAAAAGACTTGTGCCATCTTGACTTTCTCCTCCATTCTTCGAGGGCCAAACCTCTTGATATGGTACTGAAGATCTGTGGGTAAGCCATTCATAAACACCATTTCTTGTATAACTGGGCTGGTTTCTCCATAGAGTTGCATATACTGATTGATGATGGTAACCCAGTCTTCCAGGCACTGATTGATTAACATCTTTATGTTGAATAGCTGTTTCTTAATTGATTCCCACTTCTGTTTGGTGAAATACTTCTCCTCTAACCAGGCTCTTGTAACATCCCAATGAGCGGTAGCTAATGCTGCAGCGGGGAGGTTATTTCCAGCTGCTGCTATAGCTGTGAGGAGTAATCCTCCTAGTCCAGTGGCTGCTGCATCCATTAGGGCTACACGGTATGCTTCCCTTGCAGGTCCTCTAAGTTGAGTGGCCAGGATAGGGATCTATTGAGTACTGACTATTCCTTTGGCTATGAAGTAGCTTTCCAAATCATCTAGGAATTCTCGAACATATTCCTTGGTGTATCCATAAAAGGTAGGTAGTCTGTCTACCATGGTTTCTTCGTCTTCTTGAGGTCTTCTCCTAGGTAGTTGTAGTAATATGGGTGGTGGCAGTGGTAGTGCTGTTCTTGCTTTTGTCTTCTATTACGGGTTTCGACAAGTTTGGTTATGCAATATAGGTAACAAATTGGTCGAGGTGTCAATTGATTTTCTGCCAGTCAGCACCAATTGTGATGGACTAAAATATATTAATAGTGAAATACTCAGGATTGAGCAAGTGCAGAAAATATATTTCAGGGGTCTTAGTGGTTTATGTGGTAGTATCTTAAGAAGGGTATGTATCAATGTAGGTGTTAACTAGCAAGAATTAAGTGTGATTAATCGAATAAAGTGTATCTGTTAGAATCTCGAAACTATATCAATTGCTTACTCCTTGAGTAAGGCTTCAGTATCCCTTGGGTTGTCTGTTGTAAGCTTCCTTAGCTTGTTGCAGTCCGAATTTTATT
>RBNK01001499.1:0-14999 GCA_003990785.1 Endogone sp. FLAS-F59071 | reverse complement strand
TAGGGGGGTTTTTTTTTTTAAGAAAGCGATGCATCCAAGTCCCCTGGACTGATGCCCAGCCAGGTCTTCACCGTCCGGGAGAGGGGCGGCAGAGATCAAGGTTGCGACGGCGAGGATCAGGAAGATTGAAGGACGCGGGTAGGTTTGTTGAGGACGACAATGGATGTTTGGGCAAAGAGGTGTTCTTAACTTGATTGAAAGCTCACGCGTTCCCATTTTAGCAAACCTACGTACCTTGCGAGCTTAAGTATACACGTTTGAGTTGGAAATATTATATATTATTTTTCACTGTCTGTGGGAAGTATCTTTATTTCACACCGAGCTCTATCTGCCAGCCTTGTTTGTGCTGTTTTACTACTCCTTGGCATTATTTTTATCGTTCTTGTTGGGTCTTTGAATTTCGTTTTTTTTAAAAAAAAATAAAAATAAAATGGAATCTCAATATTATTTTCTCAACTTTTGTTGATTATGGATTGTAATTGCATCAGGGTTTACTATCTTTAAGCGTTATCGCGATAGATTTCTCGCTCGTCAAGTCGAGCACCGAACATAGTGTCTCAAGATCGACGCGTATTGCTTTATAAAATACGACTTGAAACAGATGTTTGAACTTTTTCCAAACAGCTAAAAAAATAAATAAAATATTATACTCGTTGCTACGCATTTTGAGTTTCTGTCTAAAATTTTATCTCTTATGGGAAGGAAAACCGGTCTACTTTTTTTTTTTTTTTTTTTTTTTTTTTTTTTTTTTTTTTTTTTTTTTTTTTTTTTTTTGTGTTGAAGCTATTTGCGGGACATGTCAAACTCGAAGTGTGCATAACCTTTTATCATCTAAAATAACGGTCAGCTATGGAAAAGTTTAAAAATATATATTAGCGGCAGGGATTAATAATATATCTGTCCAAAAAGTCGGAACGGCCAATCTAATTAATTAGTGTCTGAAAATTCGCGCAGAATGAGATGCCTCCTAGAAACTAATATTAATGACCTTGAGACAAAATTTTTAATAAGCAGACTCGTACAGTAATCCTTTATGGAAAAAATACAGTATAAACTTTGCACAAATCTTATCTTTTTATCTTAATATAATATTTAAACGCTATTCTGTCATTAACCTTTCAGGGTCAGATGGTATCGCATATCCTGCAGCCGGTCCTTCAAGGTGAGCCAAACCCCTTCCTTTGGAAATAGGGTCAATTTGAACATTGTATCTAGTTTCGTTCCTTCCTTTGGCGTGATGTCAAATCGGTTAATCACAAACGTTAAGAATACTCTGAGCTCAAGCATTGCCAGGTTGCGCCCCAGGCACGCGTGGGCACCAACGAAGAAACCGAGTTCCGGGAGAAATTTCTTGCTTGAGGCCTGGGTAGTATAGGTGTCAAGCTCCTCAAAGGCTTCCGAGAAGGAGGAAGTGAGCCAGCGGTTGGGATCAAAGGTAAAGGGTTGGGAAGTGACGGGGGTTCATCATGGCTCCTCTAATATTGAGATAGATCGCCTGGCCTAGAATTCGTGATGTTTGAAGATTTAAAAGTTATAATTAGAAGAGTTCAATGAACAAATTAGCAATAACAAGAGTATTAACTCACCGCCCGGAATGTAATGCCCAGCTAATTCCTGTTCAACCTTTGCCTCCGTCATTACAAGATTCACCGCAGGATATATCTCCTCTGTGTCTCCTTCACTACAGCCAAATACGTTAACCTTCTCCATGATGCCCTCACTCACTCCCAAACACCCTCGCAACTTCTTCAAACAACCCCGCCTGCACCTCATAATTCTTTGCAATATCCCCGAACGCGAATGTGAAGTGGTATCACGCCTGGCAAAGGAGAGCCCCAAGAGCTCGGTGACAAGCTCTTGCGATGGCTCACCGGGTGTTATCGAGGCGCAGTTGGGGTGACGAGCGAGCTCGTGGACAACAGGTAGGATGGATCCCGCTTGGTCAAGGTAAAGGTCCGGACGGGCGAGGGAACGGCGGATGGATTGGCGGACGAAGGATTCAAGGCGATCAACGGGCAGGGCGGAAGGAGCGGCAGGCCCATTTAGTGTTGCTGAAGTAGGGGAAGAGGATCCAGACAACCATATTGCCACTCATCATTGTCTCGAATTCGTTCTTTTTAAACATGCATGAACAGCATACCTTGTTATTTCGCTTGTTCCCTATCATTGTATAATCAAACTCATCTCTTGCCAATCCAAACAAGTATTTGAAAATGACATTTGGACGCGGTTTAGCTCAAAGACAGCTGGAAGATTTTTGTCTGCCGCTTCAGGAAGCACCACATCGAGTACGCGAAAAGAAGTTATCCCAAGTGAAAAGCGCAGAAAGACAAACCCTCGCAATACCAAACAGTGTTCAATCAATATCACGATTTACACGTCTACAGTTTGAATCGATCACTCTCATTCCTTGGAGGACAGTGATAGACTAAAGCTGTAGAAACTATTCTCGATGTACAAGAAAGGAGTGAAGTTAATTAGCATAGCGGGTTGGGAAAAACAATATGTAGTGGCATCTAGTATAGTAAATAAATATCGTAGGGAAAATCGGACAGAATATATATTTTTTTATTTTTGAAATGCGCTGTTACGCGTTACGCGTTACAGTGAATTTTGTCATGGTTGTCGGGTGACGTCACCAGACTTCAATATACTTTTCGTAAAACCATTAATTTTGCTAAACGCTGAGGAACTCCACAGGGATAATCACACTCACACATCCGCATCATCTTTATCGCCACCTGCAATGCCTTCTCCCGCTCGCACCATCTGCGTCTTCTGCGGCTCGAGCACAGGCCTCGATCCCATCTACATGGATTACGCCAGGGAGCTCGGCCGCGCTTTCCTCGCCCACGATTTCGCTCTCGTCTATGGCGGTGGCGCCTTAGGGCTCATGGGAGCGCTCGCTTCCACAGTGCATGAAGGGGGAGGGAAAGTAACGGGCGTGATTCCCGACGTGATGCTCGCAGAAGTGCAAGGAATAACTATTGGTGAGACAGAGGTGGTGCGTGACCTGCAGGAGAGGAAAGCGAGATTCAACCAACTGGTGTGTGTACGCGTCTTTCGTTTTGCCGTGTGGGTAAAGAAAGGTGTATTGCCCTTCACTCTTGATTACCATGGCTTATTCCCATACACACATAGTGCGACGCCTACATTGCCCTCCCAGGGGGCTACGGCACGATGGACGAGCTTTTTGAGGTTATCTACCTGTCACAAAACGGCACGCACGCCAAGCCTATCCTCGTGATGGACATCAAGGGGTACTTTCGTCCATTTTTCGATTGGATTGAACTCAGTGCGAGGGGTATGCCTTTTTTTTTTTTTTCACGCTGGGTTAGAAGAAATTGGAAGGATTGAGCAATGGGCAATGGGCCTTTGGTATCACTAATAGCCACAAAATCTCCGACACTGACCACAATCCTCCCTCCCCGAAAACACAGAGGGCTTCATCCGCGAGCAATTACGCTTCATTGTGCGCTCGTGTGCATCTGTCGATGAGGCCATAGTGGCGCTGCGTGAATATGTCTCGCCCACGGTGCTACGCAGGCTCCAGGTCGAAAAAGAGGGAGCGGCGGAGAAGGAGGCCGAGGCGGAGGCGGAAGTAAAGGAAAATGTAGAATAGGGTAGTATAGAGTGACAATAGCGAGACGGCGATCCTGGTCGCGGAGGATGGGCAGTAGTTATATTACCCTTGGTATGTAGGCTGCATGTTAAACTATTGAAAAGGCAAGGTGGAGGTTGGTGGATAAGATGGTATTAATAAATCTTGAGTGTTTGAGTCAAAAGCCAACATATTCCTCATTCTGTTATTTCAGGAAAGGAGTAGTGCTATTGGATGGCATGGTGGAGACAAACCGTGCTCGATGTGTACTCAAATTCCTAGATCGAATGATATTTTCGGTAGTTGGTTGTTTAGCCATTGAAGGTACATATAATTCATGTTTTAAATACCAATCCTAGCCATCATCCTGAGGAAACGAGCCACATGGCTTTTTTTACCCGGTTTGACCTGTATGGCCACCGCAATATAAACAAACCCCTCTCCTCGCATCGCCGCCTCTTGCCTGGCCAGCGCCACTAGTCCCCCAACTTTTTATTTTGTTTTTTCTTTTTCTTGTGGTTAAATAAAGCGTGACTGGCACGCGCGTCCTGAGTTTCGAACACACGAGCCCAATTACTTCGTTACGTGGATGTGTAAGGTTGTTTGCTGGCTATAAAAATCGAAAAGCCAGTGTTTGTTGAGGAATGTGGTTACACGGTCAGAACGTGTAGACCAAAACAGAACCAGCAAATTGCATTGCTGATTTTTGAATTCGAGCAGACGAACTTTATCCGCACGTATTTTTTTTTTTTTTTTTTTTTTACAAAATTTGAACTCGGGCGAAATTATAGTTCACGTCAAGGTTTCCGCTTTCCATGATGCCCAGGCCGAGTTCATCGACAGCCACTTCTTCGATCTCCAAGAATGCCAGAAGGGTCTACCATCGCCGCCGACGTCTTCACTGAGAAGCCCCTGTCTAGGAAGCTCAGAAACTATGGCAAAACATTGTTCGGGTCCCTTTTCTCGAACTATACGTCCAGTCCTGCCTGGCAACGATTGCAGGAAATATCGCTGCCCCACCCAACTAATCGGATTCTACTACCTCAATGGCCATCAAGACCCCGACAAAATCCCTTGGGAATATGCGTGGGCCGGCAAGGACTATCTTGTCTATCGATTCATGTTCACCCGTGTACTCAATGGAGAATACTGGAACTGTCCGCACTTCCATTGCGTATTGTTATTGCCACTCCGGATCCCATAAATCTGAGTGAAGCGGGCCTGGCGGATTTGTGTTTGAGCGACCAGTTCCGAAATTTTGTCAACCAATACTACACCAGCTCGAGAAAAGTCATTTTAGAACGTGTGCTTCCGGCTACTCTCAACGAGATGTGCTCACTGCTCGCGGAGAAGCACAATGACGTGGCCACGATACTTTATTTTATGGGACACTGTGCCTCTGCCGACGATGGCTCGTCTTCGAACACCGCAAATATGGTAAACTGCATTGTCAAGGTACCGCGCCTCATCAGCACCCTTGAGAATCTGCGGCTTGTATTCCTCTCCGCTTGCAAAGCTCTCCAGATCGCTCAGGATATGATCCAACACGGTATTCAGTATGCTATCGGTTCATGCTGTTCCCTACCGGACGATATTGCCCGGAAATTCGAGACGCAATTTTATCACTGCCTTGCCCAAGGCCAGCCGGCCGACACCAAGAATATGTGGAAAGATGCAACTCTTCATCAGGCTGCGTATAAAGGTCACATTTTCACTGCGTATGCGTGAAACGATGAGTTTGAATGAAAACCATCATCGGAAGAAGAAGCCTCTTAAGTTTTCAGTTTACTTTTAGTTGCCAGACTAAACATCGGTTGTTTCAGACCGTTCACTCCAATGGGCTCAACATACGCATTTGACCGGATCATATATAAATGAGATGCACTATGCGATATACAATTATATAATAAATAACACTACCAAAATATACTAAACCAAATGCTTGTCTGTCTCACCAAAATGAGACGTCACGAGGCCGCACCAAGATGTCCACCAAAATATAAATAAACCACCAACGCGCCAAGCGCTATGCTTGTCTCGTTGCGCGTGAAGACCCAGAGTGATGACCAATTGTCTTTCCGTCGCGTATGCCATACTTGTCAGCCGATTGCAATTTTCGGGACTTACTACGTCTGATTGTCGAAATATTTAAAACTCAAAGGAACTGTCGTTTATTGAAGTGGAAAGAGGGGTATTTTTACAAATAACTGGGCGTGGATTCAACCCGCAGAGGATAACCAACCATCTCACAGAGACCAAATTGTTAAAATCGTGTGCATAACAGGAATGACATAAAAATAAAAATAAAAAAAATTGGTCCGCCTTCAAAAATAATCACCGAGTTTGCTGATCACTTGACTAGTTTTCGAGCGTGAAAAGTACGTGTGCGTCTGTGAATATATATTATATAATTCTGTTCCCTTAATTCTGTACCATCTGATGTGAAAAAGGATAAGTGATAACCTATGACATTTTATAAAGAAAAAAAATTACAAACACACATTCCGATATATTTCATAAACAGGTACACCCTCTCCCACCGACGACTCCGTATATGCATTATGCGAATCCATTTATCCACTTTTAATAACCGTTCTAAAGCCCTATCCATTTTCAACACCGCTATCCGTACCGCAATCCCGCGTAGAAACCCCCGACAAAGGTACTCTTGAACTGAAAATTGGCCGTCAAAAAATCTAGTAGCGCCGCCATTATCGTCCTCAGATCCGACGCTGTTACTTTCCCATCCTTATCCTTATCCAATTGATTCGTGTAATGCCATGCCATACGGTCCCAGTGCACTGTGACAAGTCCTTTAAAAGAGAGGTACTGGAGAAGGACGAATGTGACGCCGACCATAAGAGCAAACACACGGCCGACCTTCTTGATAAGATATCCAGTGCAGAAGCCCAAAGATGTGCCAAAGGCGAGTTCGGAGGGACGAACAATGGACCGGTTCGTGCGGGGTGGGGTGATGATGTTGGGGTCCAAGGCGACTGTAGTGCATTCAAGGGAAGGCTTATCAGCAAAGATTAATGCTTTAAATCGAGCGAAATAAAAACGAGTGGAAAGGTCTACCGTACCTTCGCAGGCGACAGGATATGTAGTGCGGGCGGACGTATAGAGTGCGGCGGTGGCACCGAAAACGAGGGCTGGAGTGGTGGCGTGGAGAGTGGGAATGAGGATAGCGGGACTAACCAGTGTAGGAAGAGCTGCGAGCGAGCGAGGAGGGTTGGAGAATATTAATACATGGAATTTCGATCGCGATACCGAGAGTTTTCGGAAAACGACTACTCGTACCTATACCTTTTGCCTCCGCGCCCGCAACCATCCATCCTATGCCAGCAGCCCCAAACTGCACCTTCGCTGGCCGAACAGAAGCTCCTCTTAAAGTAGAGAAAGACGCGGGATGGGACATGGGTCGTGCGGTCGCGATAGGTCTCAGTAGCCTAAACATGTTATAGGGTAGTAATGTCGAAAAGAAAGTCGATCCTCGGCGTATTTGCAAATTTGAAGGCATGTTCCAGTGACGTCGTGTGACGTAAACAGTGATGTCTTCAAAAACCCCTTTTCTTTTACAACACCAACATGGTGAGTACTTTTGTTGACATTAACTGTTCAATCTCTAGAATCCACTGAATGACTGAATGATCACTTTACATTTACAAGGGTAATAAACGTGGTAGCCGCGGGAAAGGAACTAATGATAGCCATGGGAAAGTAACTAAAAAGCGTCTAGTGTGTATCGTCTTTTAGTTTTAGCTTCTGACTGATGATTATACTATAACTAATGTTCACTCATATTATGTTACTAATGTACTGTTAGACCGAGGACAACGGAGAGTCAAGCAAGGCTCACCCAGCTAAAAAGACGAACACTGCTTTTGCACTTATAGATCCCGACTTGGTATGTACCGCCACTTGGCTTGGGCTTCTGAAACTGACAATCATTGCTCACGTTATATTACTGATCTATTAGACTAAGCACTCAGTCGAAAATGTCAACGGAGTCTTTCTGTTCAACATATCTAAAGTACTAGATGATGGCCAGCCAACGGGGTTTGATAAAGAGATTCTGAACGAGAGAAACTATCCCAATCTGCCAAAGTCCGAATTACCAAAAAAATGGGCTTATGGTACCATTTCTTGTCCGAAGGTGCACCATCAGACTTCAAATATGTGAAGTCTAAATTTGACGACCATGGACAAATCCGTGAAAAAGGCCGCGTACTTGGTGAGCTATTTATAGTTAGTTGTTGCATTCATTTTCGAATGGTATAGTATCTGATATCAGTCTTCTCTGTTGATCAACCAGTGGGTCCTGCTGGTGCTGGCAAATCCTACACACTCTACCACATTGTTCAGTTTTGTCGGGCATCAGGATGGCTTGTCTTATACGTTCCAACGAGTGAGTTATCAGAGAGTCTTAATTGTCTTTGTCTTTGGTAGAGGAACACCTTACCATCAATTTTGCAATGGTTTTCAATCAGCAGGAGATGTCATTAAATATACTGACGGCGAGGCTGCTAGATACATTTTGAACGGATTTCTTGATGTAGAGGAGAAAAAATTAAAGAGCATCCCATACAGTGGTATAGGTACACCTTCATATGTCAGTTGGCTTGTGTCGTTTTTCAGAAGGGGACTCTCCTTGTATGATTATATCAAGGCTGGAATTAGCGAGGGAAAATATCTGCAGACATTTGAAGATTTGATGAATCTTTTCCTTTGTGATAAGCTTAAGTGAGTTATTTCCTTATACAGCAAAGCGTTCTAGAATGATTTCTACATTGCTCATATCTCCTTTTCCTGTCCTTTGTAGATATCCAGTCCTTGTTGCCATTGATGAGTGGAATGCCAAGTTCAATACTTCGAGTCTCTGCAAGGAAGTACTTCGCCATTTTACACTATGGTTCCCGCATGATCAATGATTCCTCGGCTAACAGTGAATCATTATTATATCCAGAGGTCCGGCTTTTGGCTTTATGCTGTTTCCTCGTCATTCGATCCCCTTGGTGAATTCCAGAATGCTGATAAGCAGACACTCAGCGTGAAAATTCCGCGGTACAGCCAGGATGAATTCAAGGCCATGTTGAAATGCCAGCAGCATTTTCGGCGATTGCCCAGGAGTGCGTCTATACTATACGTAGTTCGAGTTCATTGTCCATTTTGTCACTTTCTACTAATCTTTCTCTCTCTCTTTCTCTCTTTTGGAAGTCATTGATTACAAAGAGGTTGAATATCATTCTGGCCTCATGCCTCAAATGATCTTCTTTTGGTGCCAGGCCTCATATGAACAGTCGGACGGGCCATTTGAGAACATTGTTGAAAGCTTTACCATGAAGGCAATGGACTATTACAGGGAGAGGATCATTAAGACACTCACTCGTACAAATGAGCTAGACCCTATGAGTAAGCAAAAAATGTATGATGTCGCAGCAATGGCTTGCCTGAACATTAGAGTGTGGTATTGCCAGTGCTTTGGGATATTTCCGGTTTGTTCATCGAGACAAGGTGCGATGAGGGCACTTGCTACCATGCATGTATCTGTCCACCCGTGAGCATGGCCTTTCTCCAATATATATATGAAACACCAAACCAAATCCTCGATGTGTTGGTGAGTGATTTTTTTCATGTTTCTAGTTTGTCTTTTTCTGTTCTTATGCTTTTGTCTAATACCAACTGATATCAATCCATTTTTCATCAGGTAAAAGTGAAAGGCACCAAGTGGCGGGCCTTCGAGCTCATAGTTACACTCCGCTTCAGCACCAATTCCAAGAACACTGTTTGTGTGCCGAATAATAACCTCGGTGGACAAGCGCGCGATCCAGCTCAATTGACTGTGATCATCTCACGGGTCATCCAACAGACCAAGGGAAATTTCGATGTCCCTTTGCTGCCAGGAACTCTCTTAATATGTTTAGAGGGGCATGGTGTTTGCGACCTCGTGATATACTCTGAGGACCTCGAACTTTACTTTGTTCAGATTTCTCTTCTATCGTATATGGATCACAGAACGAAGGTTATCTATCTTGACAGCAAAGTCGGGAAGAACAACAAAACAATTCTTGAACATTATATGGGTCTTTGTCTAAACAGAGACAAGAGCAAGCGGTTCGCAAAATTCAACCCCAATGTATTAAATGATCTTGACAACAAACTCCCAATGAGCGTTCACTATGTGTACATCACCCTGTCGAACTCGGAGGTCCGCTATCAGAATCCGGTCTTTAACCATTCGGTTATACTTGTGAGACAACGTGACTTGGATGTTCTGTTGGGCGATGGCAGTTGGCAGTCATATAAGGAAGACTTTCTGAGGCGTTAAGTGCGACCATCGCTTGCCTTTTTTTGTTCGCGTTTTCACATTGTTCACTTTGCTACTTGCACTATCATTCACCCTATTCGGTTCATTTGCGTTTATTTTCTTGTGTTTGAGTTGTTTGCTGTGTTTTATTTTTAATGCTAAGAAATTCATCAATTATAAGAGAAATAAAATAGCCTTTCTATAAGAATAAAAATATTGCAGAGTTTCCAAATTGGGAAGTATCTTATTCTCACCCTTCATCCCTTTATCCCCCCCCACCTTACCTTGATGTCTAATAATAAGAAACTCACACTCAGCCCAACATGCCATTTGCCAAGAACACTTCCAGGTCATCTACCACTATGACCAGCTCAAGAGCCACCTGATTCTGGTGAGTAATGGTGCGGTGTAGTGAGTGAAATTCTCAATCTAGTCTGTCACAATACATATCGACGATCGCTTCAATAATTTGGTTATCGTCAATAATTACATAAGGAAATCCTCTACTTGCATAGCATCGGGGAGGCGAAGACCTCGTCGTAATTGCCGGGAGGAACTAACCAAGCCGCCGGCACTGCAGTTTGCTCATAGACATGCTGAGTTGTTACCGCAGTGGCAATATGAGCACAGCACTCAACATGGGTACTTCAGTGTGACCAAGGAGCATTGCGTCGTACGCTACATTCAGCGGCTGCTAGTTGACTTCTAGCAAGGTCTAATGATATAAATTACTGCATGAGCTACGAAAATCATCCAGTGTTTTAATAAAAATATTTTCAAGCTATCTACAAAACATTCAACTTGATAATAGCAGCTGTAAGTATAAAGTAAATGTTAGATGTTAGTATTAAAAGTAAGTTCTTGGCCTTTGTAGATCCCGAGAAAGTTGGCATGGCAATAACATGTTTTAACGCCTGAATGCCTTGGAGCGCCTTAGTTTCCGGGTCGGCGGCCAAGATTGTTTTTTTTTTTTTTTTTTTTTTTTTTTTTTTTTTTTTTTTTTTTTTTTTTTTTGAGTTTACAATCTCTTGCCCAACTACTAATTATTTATACTTACCAGTAATACCAACCAATCCTCTCTCCAATTACCTAGTTACGCAGTAATTTTTAAACCTTTTACCTTGCTGCGCAAAATGAAAAGAAACCGTAGGATCTCCATAAGGTTTTGCGTAGTTACTCGAGTCCTGAACTAATGATAGTATTTCAGAGCTCAACACTTTTTTTTTTTTTATTTTTGTGCAGAGGTTCCTATTTTTCGTATACACATTCGTATATAGCATATCGTGCGCATCCACATGGGCGTAGCAACATATATTTGTTCCATATCTCGCAATACCACATTCCAAATCCGGGATTTTGATTATATAAAAAAAAAAAAAAAAAAGTTCATCCGCATTTCCCACTGATGAAATGAATGTCTCTATTTGAGTTTTACATAGACCACCTCGTTATTTTATCTATCTACTCCAACACGACAGTGGCTCCGAGAGCCTCATCATGGATGGCGTCTTTGGAATTTCAAAAGGAGAAGGCGAGGGTGAACGCGAATGCACCAACGACGAGCCAGGTGATACATTGTACCATGTACTCTTCGATGGCGTGTGGGGTGATTCAAGTTCTAGCAACAAAAAAACATATAGTATATTTTAACGTTTGCGTTTATTTTTTTTATATCGCTGCGCACATTCATACAGTATTTCGTCCCCAATGTCGTCATCGTCGTCGTCGACGCGTTTACGCTTGCTACCCGCTGACAAATATCCATTTTCTAACAAATACACACATTCTCTACCAAGATGGTCGACAACTCCGCAAATTAACACAAGCCTGCGCAGATCCTGGCACTTTGCGTATTCATTAAGTATCTCCCTAGCTTTATTCCTAGAGGGGTAAATGAGTTTACCTTGCGTTCTAGTGGCGAAACAGCAGGTAACACTGGACGGCCTTTTTGGTAAATAAAAGAACGCATGATTAATATGCGAATAATGTAGAACAAGGAAAGCACTAGTTTTAGACAGGACACTCACTGGGTGGCGAGGGCATGCGCATGTCTGCAGCTTGGCGTGTTCTGGGCGAGGGTCGTTCATCAGCTGATGGCAGCTCGACAAGGATATGGACGTGCTCTTCGGCTGGTTCCTCGGTAAACACCTTGGCAATTTTGTGCAGCGGGGAAAGTTCCTCGGCCTTGAAGGTAGGATTGTCTGTCTTGTACTCGAAATCAAAGTCCAAGTCGCTGAGCTCGTCGTTGGGGATAGCCACCTTCCAGAGCGTAACTTCGTTGACAAGGGTTTTATCTAAACGTGGCGTCAATTTGGTTTTGATATGTTCTCTGAGCTCACCGACAGTGACGGTCTTGGCGATGTGTATTGGGAAAGCACGCCTGGCTGGGCCATCAACGAGGCAGAATAGAGTGATTTTTTCAGCCATAAGTGTGTGGTGTTGAGGGTGATGAAAGACGCGTTTGTTTGTTGTATAGGTTATTATAGCAGATCTCGCAAGGATCGCGTGACGTAGTCCATTGTTTTTCTCTTTTCGGGATGACGAGATCGGAACTAGCACGGATCCCAGCACCAGTTACCAGGATGAAGTTATCAGACAAGCAACCTCAACGGGCTTTTGATGTATAGTAGAGTAGAGTGGGCAGCGGTCTCTTCATTTAAATCAGTATACTTAATTAATTATATACGTGTCACAATAAATTTTACTGGATATGATGTCACACTACTCCTGTCTGCCAGCTCTGAATCCGACACCGCAGTGCGGGCAGTGATCAACTTCGCATGGCTACAACCACCACCATTGGTATTATTGGCACGGCTGGTCGTGGAGCCGACGGTGCCAAAATGACGAAACGTATATTCGATTCTATGGTAGCCAAGGCCAAAGACATTATCGAGACACAGTTGAAGCTATCATGGGATGAAGTTGTGCTCGTCAGTGGTGGAGCAGCATGGTCTGGTTAGTCGCAGCATTTACGTATTCATTATGCGACACAAACCATTTACCGTCTTTTTTTTTTTTTTTTTTTTTTTCTTTGGCAGATCACGTCGCTGTCCAACTCTTTCTGCTACACGACTGTCGGTTGAACCCCAAGTTTTTCGACACAGGAGCATCCGACTGGCGCAACAATCCAGGTCAAAGTGCAAATCGCTACCACGCAAAGTTCCAGTCAATCACTGGTTACAAGTCCCTTAACGATATACAGGCAGCTGTCTACCTCGGTGCCACCATTGATTCCTCCCACCGCGGATTTCATGGTCGCAACACTGCCATCGCACAAAACTCGGACATTTTAATTGCATTCTCGTGGAATGTCGGTAATGTACCCGCTGACGGTGGTACGTTGGACACGTGGGAAAAAGTGTCAATCTTTGCACAAAATACATGTATCTCTTCAATGCTTGAGTGGTTAATAATAATAATAATAATAATGCGCTCAATATTAATGTAAATTGTGTGCGGGCATGTGTGCGCAAGTATTCTCTGTGTTGACCCAATGCAAGCGAAGCACACTTCTATGACCGCTATTTGCAATAAAAAGAGTTTTATTAGACAAAGAAACAAAAAAACAGAATGGGTGGGATGGTTTGCGAGAAGTGCCTTTACTTCAACCTATGAGAATGAGGTTACGAAAGGAAAAAGATAGTGTGGAACAGAGAGGTGACAGCTGAGAACAAAGGGCAGTATGAAAAAACGTGCTTTTTTTTTTTTTTTTTTTTTTTTTTTCCTAGGTGTAATGTGAGACTTCAAAATTCGCCGTGTTGTCTACTTTGCTTGAATGCCCTTTTTATTTCGGAACATAACTTCCGTGAGAATTAATTATATACAGCAGACATTTCGTATGTAATTGATTAATTAGAAGAAACTGATAGCTCACTCCACAAATTACCCATCTGCACTTATGAACGACAAAAGCGACATCGATAATGCGAGCGACGGCGGTGACAGCATTCCAAAAATGCGTACCTCCCCTTCAATGAGTCTGCATTAAAGATGATCGCCAGTGAGTGCCTACACAAGCAGTGCACATCCCTCACCATGATTAACCCACGCGGATGCTACAAAGTCTACCTCCTTCCTCACCATGGATGGTGGGTCAGAATGTATTGCTCGCCTTGCCTACCCGAATTTCCGCCTGGTGAAGAACGAGGTCGCTACGATGCAGTACCTTACGGAAAACACATCTATCCTCGTACCCAAGATATATACCTGGGACAGCGATCCAGAGAATGTCGTGGGCGCAGAGTACATACTGATTGAGAAGACCCCGGGGGTGCTTTTGAAAGATGTATGGGATATGCTGATAGAGCAGAAGGACGTCAGATCGCCAAAATTATGGTTCAGCTTTTTAGCCTCACTTTCTCCAAGATCGGCAGCCTCGACCACACGGAAGGCGGGGATTATATTGTAGGCCCGCTCGTTGACCCTATCTTTCTTTCCAGCTGTGAGCACTTGGGCATGGACCGTGGGCCATGGGCTGCATCTCGCGATTACCTTCTTCGCAGGTATGCCTTTCCCCCAACCAAAAAAGTGCGCATTATCGAGCGCCTCATGCGAACGGTCTCTGCATTCAATCTGAAGGACCCGACCCTTGAGCGCTGCGCCCTCAAGCACAACTATATCAATT
This sequence comes from Endogone sp. FLAS-F59071, assembly GCA_003990785.1. Lineage (NCBI taxonomy): Eukaryota > Fungi > Mucoromycota > Endogonomycetes > Endogonales > Endogonaceae > Endogone > Endogone sp. FLAS-F59071. The sequence goes on along the minus strand of RBNK01001499.1, from coordinate 464 downwards.
CTAGCAATATTATAATTGACGGCACACGCATCGCAAGCGTGATAGAGTGGGATTATTTGACATACCCAGCGTGGTCATGTGCTACTTACCCAGTCTGGCTTTGCGAGATGAGTTACACTAAAAAGGCAGAGAGCGAGATACGACACCATCTCATCTGGATCTGACTCTTGCTATAGCACGCTTGCGTGATTTCTCGTTAGTTACTTGAAAGAGGCGTCGACGAGCGGGGTAGCCTTGGTAAATCTGAGGACCAAATCGTTGGTGTACGACGAACCAACGCGGCCGATCAGCTTGAGGCCTCCCAGACAGGCGGGAAGTTTAGTGCAGCGTATATAGTTTGCGCAGTCATAAAATGTCTCCCTGAGGCCGCGCACTTGCCGAGTCTCTGAGGCAAAACACGACTCTGACTGAGCTGAGACTTATAAGGTTCGAACTTTATAAGTCTCAGCTCAGTCAGAGTCGTG
>RBNK01001498.1:0-15004 GCA_003990785.1 Endogone sp. FLAS-F59071 | reverse complement strand
AAAAAAAGAAAAAAAAAAAAAAAAAAAAGAGAGAGAGAGAGAAAAAAAAGGGGGAAACCTCTATAAACTGCGTAAAACAAGGAATGGAATTCAAAATTTGGAACCCCCCATTAGATACAATATATATGCTCAACTGAGACGTAGCAAGGGTCCTAATGAACATTTAATGTCGTTTTGAATCATGTCGCATTGATTATCGGACTTATTAGCAAAGAAAAAAAAAAAGAAAAACAAAACAAAACAAAATCTATAATCGGTAACTACTGATGTTCCCACACCCCTCTAAAATGACGCCTTCGAAAATTACCTAAAAAATAAAAAGAATATGGCGCAATCGTTCTCTGCGGTCACGTAAAGCTTTCGCATTGGACACAACAGCAGTTCTGCCATGTGAAAACTGCAAAAGAGCTTCCCCACCCGACGCACCGTATGGAAAAGGAAAGAGGAGAGGAAACAAAAAAGGAAAAGAAAAAAGAAAAGGCAAGCTAGTGTCTCGTCCGACTCGGACTCAGAACCTGGCCAATGCGCTGTATTTTGAGGCAAAAAGGGTGGATCTAATCAAAAGGGTGGATCTGATCAAAAGGATGGATCTGATACGCACATACATGAGACCTATTATGGTATGTTCAACGGCGCCCATTGCTCCTGAAAAAGATGAAGGCCGCAAGGATTGATTATTTCACATATATCGTCGTTCCCACGTAAGCCCCCTTGCAATTCTCTCCGACCATCTCCTTTTCGATTTCCCTATCCAATCACCACTCACCCATAATTCCGCGACATACACGCTCTTTCCGACTCTTGCCCGCTCCTTCCACCTGCACTTCAACATTGCAACATTAGCACTCACCATTTCCTCAATCCTCTGTACTTAGCCCTACCTTTCCATTATTTAGTAGGCCACTTGGAAATTAAATGACTTTCCATAGTTACAAGCCACAAATCGTCGGGTGGAGATTATACTACGTCATCGACCAACTTTTTGTAATAAGCATATTTCTTTATTGATACGTAACTGCCTAATAAACATTTGTAGCATTCTCTCCAAGTATCGACGCTGATTCTAATGTAAAGGATAACGGTGTGAGCAATAAATACATGTGATCACATTATGCTGTCAAACCTCCTGTTCCCGCCTCAATGAAATGCATCAAAAACGCCTGTTTCCTCTGCGCAGTTGTCTCTGGATTTCTTTCATTCAAATTCGACGAAGCTCGCAAGAAAATAGAGGAGAAAACCATCGCTTCAATTTCGGAGCCATATATATATATATATATATTTTTTTTTTTAAAAAAAAAAAAAAAAAAAAAAAAAAGAAGAAAAGGGAATGAGTGAAGAGAAACCGTATTAACAGTTGAAACGTATTTCAATTATGATATAGGTTTATAACAAAAATTATCGTTGTACTAACCAATCTTTTCCCTCCGGAGCTCACTTCCTTCTTTCGGCCCTTTGACTATCACCTCACGCAGAAAACCCGTCAGATACAGGAACACGTTGGCATGAATATTGGGAAAGGAGTTCAAAATCTAAAATTAATCAATTTTAGGGATCGATTGTTATTCAAGCCATGTGTATACCAAAATAAAAATAAATAAGTAACCATGGTCAATAATAATAGACTCACCTGATGTACATCTTCCCGCGAATTCCCCACGTCCAAGCATTGTTGATAGAACTGAACCGGAATCACAGGCTCCGGTAGCGCTTCCAAGAACCGTACCAAGACCTCCGCCATCGAATGAATACCCATGTGATCGTCATCTTGCGTTGAACTCGATTCAGGATCCTCAGACAGAGAATAATTTTCGGTATCCGTGTGTACGATGTCACGGACAATTTCGGATGAGGAGGTATTCTCGATTGGAATCGGGACGAGAGGAGTCGGCAGACGGACATCATCGTCTGACTCCTCGAGCTTCTTGATTACATCTGCTGCCTTTGGAGCCTTACCCCATGCAGAACCGGGTAAAGGGATGATGGATTCCACTTGCTTGCTCGGATCGTAGTTCTTTACGAGACGCGGAAAATCGAACTCCTCGCCAGTATCAAGGCATTCTCGAATGTAAGCAATCGTGGATTGGTCTCCAGAAACGAGGAATAGAGAGTCCTAGTGAAAAGGAGGAACCAATGTAAGATCACCTGAATAGGTATGTACTTACAAACCAAATATGGGGCAATATAAAATCATCGGACCATGAACTCACCACATTCAACCCATGTAACCATAGGAAATCTACTACTCGAAACAGTTCCTTGGGCACGCTCAACTGACTGTCTTCGTCTACAAGCTCGACCTTGTCGGGCCGCCCGTTCGCCTCCGCGACCGCCGCACGAACGGGCTTGGACATGCGCACTAAACGTTCCAAATCCATCGCGAAGCAAGTGGGCGAATAGGATCCATCCACAAGGAGGAAGAAGTCTTTGCCGTTCTCGAGGTGGAGGATAAGCATGTCCTCGAGTTTATCTCGACCTGAATTGAGGGCTGGTGCGGTGACGTTGTCGACGAGGGCGGTGAAGTTTATCTGAACGTTCTCTCCTAATGTTGCAAAATTCATGAATTCGATAGAATAAGATAGACTATAATGATTACTGAAGAAAGATTAGCATACAGCTTGGCACTACCTAATAACACGAGTAAGTTACCTGGCAAAAGTATGCCCATGGGCGGGTTCACCCAGAGCCACGGTTTACAGATACTCTTCTCCTTCATTTTGGGAATAAATTTATACTGCGCAATCACCTACAAAAACACAACAAGGATCTTTAACGTGCGCAAGCAACAATATTTCTACCTTTTAACCGTTTTCTCAATGATAGATCATTGCTACACATACTTGCCCGACATTTTCCAGAACCACACTCGCCATTTCCGGTACAAGATACTTGACCTCACCGAGAGAAACAGACGAGCTCGAAATCCTAGCGTCCGGCATAGCTTCGTTCTCTAGCTTGTCCAATTGCCGGATGACATCGGCGCGAACCTCGTGCTGCTTATCCTTTACTATCACCCGGATCTGTGCAAAATAACGGAGTATAACATATGTATCGTTAGGTGGTGTATAAACGAGTGACTTTTCTTTTACTAGCGCATAAACGAAGCCATTGAGCGAAGCTTGCCTTGATATCGAAGAGTGCCATGACAGGCTTGTGGTCGCTCATTACCATGTCCATACAACTGGTATAGCTTCGTAATTTAATGCTATTGTCCTCCTTATCCTCTGTACTTTCCAGCTGATTTGGTTTTTTCCACAAAATTCGATCGGTCCAAGCTGGTGATCGTTTTTTCTCGCTGGATTGTGCGAAGTCATTATAGTGAGGTGGTGCTATTAATTAACGGGAAAAAAATACTTAGGTTTATGATAAACAAACCTGGAATCCCAATCACTTGTTCCTTCGTCATATTTATAGGTGGGAGCGAAGGTGATGGCCCCTTCTTGAAAATCGTGGAATGTGCGCTTAGCAGACCTTTCAATATTCAGCTATAATATAACAGGGAAAGGAAAGGGTGTACGTTTGTTCAATAAAAACTCAACCAAAAATATGCCATATTAGGACCATTTAATACCTGATCAAACTCCAATAACGTATCAGTATGCTGAGCCTCGATATAGGTCTTGACCTCGGCTTCGGGCATATCTATCCTGTAGTTTAGGTCGCCCGTCCATATCAAATGACTGCAGGATGCAAAGTCCAGGAGAAAATAAGCATACCAGGTCAAGAAAGTGGGATAATTGAGCGACCAACCATTATAGTAACTTACTCGGTGTCAAATATGGAAAGTGCCTTGGCTGATCCTGGTGCTATTGCGGGGGAATTATCAGCCATGCCTGCGCTGGCTACGAGCCACGTTCCTGATGGATTATACGGGCCTTTGCCAACGGGGAACGTTATGCGTTTGCAGATCTCGCTGTAGTCTTGGTTTCGCCGCTGAGTCTGGGTTGGGAGCGCGGCGAGATGGGAGTTGACAAAGCACAAGTAAGAGTCGCGCAGCTTGAACCGGATAGCGACGCCGCCTTTATTGCCCTGAGATATAATTTATAATTTATAGTTAGTTACTTGATACCAAGAAACAATATTAGATACAAAAATCACGATAAAGTACAAACCATCATCCCCATGAGCCCACAACCCGCCGAACTTGCACCAATTTCCGTGATTTCCTCAATATACTCTTGCTTTGCGTAAACAATAGTGAGCATCCCGATGAGCTGTTTGGAAACAACCTAAGTGTGATCGACGGGAAATTCCGTCAGTTTCCTTTAACATATGTAAACCAGATAATATTGGCATTACCATAGCAAAGCCTATAGTTAAATAATGCGGGAAACAACGAACTCCACACAAAGTTCTCATGCATACCTTTATGTAGTTGCCGGCCAAATCACCCAGCCCATTCTCAATCGCGTTGCACCATTCTAATCCTCGCGACGGATCATAAATTACGTAGGCTTCTGATCTCAGATCGACCTCTTGTAAGCTACAAAAGACATCAATTGACTTGACAATTAATTCAGGAGAAGCAGATCAATAAATCTGGTGTTTTGAAATCGAAAGAACGGACACCTGCCATATCACATAAATGTCAGGCTCCTTTTTCTCGTCAGCATCGTCGGCATTCTGCCAACTGAGTAGCCAAGGTCCCAAGGACTCCGCTGGGAGGCCTCCGTGCACATTATATGTGCCGACAAAGCAGCTAGGATTATTTGGGACATGAATAAATAATTATGGCTAGGGATATTCTCGAGGGAAAATAAACAAATAACAGCTACCCACTGCACATGATCCCATTGTACGAATTCGCCCTCCCTATCTCTCATCTGCTTCGCGATCCACTGTTCCTTCACATTGTATTTGGGTCCGCCTCGCGGCGAGTCGATCGATGTGGGTGACCACGGCGCGTTCTCGACGGCAATCGCTGGAGCGAACGGGTCAATGACGAGAAATGGGTTCGTGGAAGTAGCGGCCGTGTCAGTGGCTGTGAAGCTCGAAAAGTGCATGCTGGAGGCACGCGTGAGGGAGGTGCGGGAGGAGGCAGCCGAAGCCATGGAACTGTCGTCTTTGGGTGAAGATGAAATTTGAAGTTAATCACTACGAGAGTTGAAAGAGAGTGAAAGAATGAAGGTGCTTTTTCTTCTTCCCAAAACACCTTACCGGCGTCGCTGAAACTTCTCAACCGGCCAAGTGCCCCAACTGGAGAAGAGTTTTGTCTCAAGGGCACGGAACGACGACGCTGCGGTAGCCCATAAAATTGAACCCACCGGTGTGTGCTTCCTTTCGAGTGGAAATCTTCTTCCTCTATACGATGGAGACAAAGTACGTCGGGGTCGTATATTATAATATAACTCTGATACGTGGTTATCTTGAAGAATCCACTGCTAGCACACACTATCCATCGGCACAATCTGGGAATGCAAAAAAATCTCGACAACTTACGGGCAATAGCCATGAATCTGCGCAGCTCGGCCACAAAGTTCTGAAGAACATTGATATCGTCAACTTCCATTCGGAGGCTTTGAGCATTTGAGATAAGTGTTAACACGAATTCTATTCGCGGAATTGCAATTCGAATTAAATGTGAGTGCGATGGACTATCTTTCGGGTAGATTGATGCTCGTTACAATCCCGTTGTTTCCTGCTTTGTCAATCCCTTTGTTATTTTCCAATCTCGCATCGGCAAATAAACGCTCATATATACTATCTCACTGCCTTTTTTTTTTTTTTTTTTTTTTTTTTTTTTTCCCTCTATTAGGTATTAGGAGTGCATGAATACAGGACACACCTGATTTTGAAAGTGGTGGACGTTTGTGCGCAAGTGACTCTTGTGATCCCTCTAATTCCTCAGGAACCTTTTGTGCTATAAATTTATCATGATTTTAACTGAGATCTGGAAATGTAAAACAGCCGAATGAACAAATAACATATGAACTAAGCGGATGCTCACTCATGGACAATTGAAAATCCGCAAAGATCGGTAACAGAGATTGAATCGTCGGTGTCAGCCTCGTACTACGCTCTTGCAGTGCGAATACACTGAATTTTCAAGTGTAAATAGAAGAAATAATTGAAATCGATTCTTCCAAACATACGAAATTTACCTGAAATTATTCAATGGGACAAAATATTGGCATATAGTACCCGGCAATTGTCATCGGTGTTGCTTACCATGCTTCCTCGACAGTTTTCGAAGAATATGTGCTTTTGACGATGGCAATAATGGATCGAGTAAGATTTGCCGGATCTTGCGTTCCATCTTCGTAACGGTTCACATATGCGCAGTGTTGGTTTTGGAACAGAAAATAGAAAGAAACGAAAATCGGCAATGATAAAATGGAAAGTCAAAAATTAGTTAAGGAGGTATATTTGATCACGCTATTGAAATGTCTCCAGCACAGAATCTTGCACCCTCCAAAACTGAACACCCAAGAATGGTAGAGGGTTAGTTCAAAATGGCAACTCGTAAGGGGCATATTCCTACAGAGCACAACAATTCCTACAAAGCACAACAATTCCTACAGAGTACAACAGTGCTACAGGGAAAAGGATATGTATACGGATTTTTCCGTGGGACGCAGCAGCTGAGAAACCAGAACTTCGAGTGCCTGTTGCTGCATGACGCGAAGAGACGAAGGGTGTCATGGACGTGAGAGCTTGGCCCCAAAAAGGAACGGTCACACTCATGGCCAACCTCACTCACGTGCCGAAGCGTCACAAATCGATGGCTTCTCGGGCCGGAACTGCTTCTCGGGCCGGAACTGAACATGCAGCAGACTGAAGGCTATCGCAAGGCATCCAGCCACCTTCTAGTCTCGAAACGCATGGTTGTTCCTGCTCCTCGAGCAGATTCTGCCATTTGGGAGTTTTTTTGTGTGGTGTGTGGTGTGGTTGGCTCGCAGGAGCTTTTTATTCCCAATTCGAAAGACCTGGTGATGTCATAGTGTGTGCTGGTGATGTCATGGTGTATGCTGCCTGCGTTCTCGTGATTGAAACAGCCCACCAATACACCTGTTTTTACTGTTTTGTTCTCATCCCAAGAGTTTGGAATCATGGCCTCCGCAACTACCGTTCGGCCTTCGCAAACCCAGTTTGATTATACAGACTACGTGCCAACGGACCAAGCGATATGCCCTATATGCGAGTTAGCTTGTGTGTCACTGCAGCAGCTCAACCAGGTACTGTTACTTGATTCGTATCTTTGATAAGCCCCTATATCTACTCTATCCTTCTATTTAATGATCCTTCCAACTGATTACAATTCGTACGTTCTAGCACATTGATGACGCACACACAGAAGAAGAATCCAACAATGCTATCATCTCCTGGTTTCGGAAACGCGTCCTCTCGGGCAATAAGTCCTCCGCATCGGCTCCTGGTTCCTCCAGTAATACCATCACCAAGTCTCTTTCTTCCCTCGTCGACCAAGATCTTATCAAAAACTTCAAAAATCTGGGACTCGAAGGCGTGGTTGGCGGAACCGCCGTCAACAATTTCACGCTCGAGCAAGAGCGCGCCATGGACCTTGTAACGAAAGATCACTGGCAGGGCGAATCGGTGCAGGACGTGTGCACGCATCCAGGATGCGGCAAGACTTTGGGCAAGATTGGCGTTGGAAAGCAGCATTGTAGAAAGTGAGTGAATCTTATCACATCAAACCTGTCCGAAACCTTCCAACCAATTGATCATCGCCTAATTCATCCCTCATCCCTCTAAAAGATGCGGTCGTCTCTACTGCGACGTACATTGTCAACTCCAAATGCGTTTGTCCCCTTCGGCGCAACATGACCCCGAGAATGGCGTCTGGTGCAAGACATGCCAGTCTTGTTACGTTCTAAGGGAGGGCTATCTCGATTATGATGGTGCGGTTTAGAATTAATGGTTCCATTTATCTGTGCATTTTACGGTCGTATGTGATCTTTTGCTTATTAACTCTCTTCATCTCAGGCGCTCGCCGTGACCACTCCGCGAGCTTTCTCGGTATTCGCAAGAAAACAGTCGAGCGTGTCCACTTAGAATCGAACCGGCTCGAGAAGCGACTTGAGAAGCTGGCGCGCGTCTATGCCGACGCCACCGCACAATTCACTCCCGTCGTCAACCCAAACGCGCCCGTCCTGCCTCTTCCGCAGTCCGCCAATCCAAAACGGTCGGATTCCACATCTACTATGAGCAGCGTAATGTCGACGAGACCGAGACCTAACCCAGCCGCAACGCCGAGCTTGCTGGCGTTGAAAAAGATTAGAGGTGGGTTTTTGGTAATTAGTACAAATGAGGACAGAGCTTACTGGAAATGTAACTTAGAATGTAATAGGTTGTACTAATTGGATGACTAATTTACGTCACTTGTCATTTATCGCCGATGTTTATCTGCTCTATCAAATCGGCATTTTTAATTGTCAAATTCAGATGGCGAGAAGGCAGTAGTCAAGTGGGCTGATAATGCGTCTGCCTTGAAATGCCCGCTATGCAAGTAAGTTTCGCGATATGATCTTGAGCAACACTTAAAGTTCTAGTGGATAGCTAATTGCATCATAGGATTGGAGATTAATTGTATATGACTCCTTTTCTTCCGTCCCATCCTCACTTTACAAAAGCAATCCTTTCACCCTGACAAACCGTAAACACCACTGCCGTCTTTGCGGTCGTGTTGTCTGCGGAGAAGCCCATTGCTCTGGCGCGATACCTTTGTATTTGAACATGGCGACGGATGCAACAGACGAGGAACCTGTGGGCGATACAAGGGCATGTCGAGAGTGCAGGAAGGCTGTGTTCAGGTACGCTGATTTTTTGGTGATTTTTATTCCAAGTTTCTGGAGACTGAATACAATTAATAACATTATATGCGGTAATTACAGGCGCAAAATACAATACGAGGAGCTTTCGCGTCCATTACCGGTTATAGGATTGTATTCGCAACTGGCGCAGTTGCGACGAAGTATTGAAAAGGTGTTACCGCAGTTCCAGAAGATGGTGGTAACGTTGGAGTAAGTAGAGGCTTTATTATCATCGTTGTGAATGTTTTCATGTCGTTATGCGCCCTTTTTGCTTTCTCGCCGAAATTAACTGACCCAAAACGAACACTAAAACCAGGCAGCAGGGATTAAATCAGCAGCCACATCCCGATTATGTTGCTGCCGCCAAGATCCGCAAAGAGCTCCTTGACGACTTCGCCGCCTACGACGCGATCTCTAAACGCATATTCTCCCTTCCCACGCGTTCCGCCTCCCTCAAGCGCCTGCACACCAATATCCACATCGCTGCCACGCATTATCTCCAGAAGCATATGTTCCCGCTACAGATGTTGCCTAAGATCCTCAAACCGTTGCGGAATCCGCCACCCGAGCCCGTAAATGGAAGAGGCAAGAGGAGCCAGAGAGCGGCGGAACTGCAGGAGGGAATCAAGGTACTCGAGGAGCAATGCATCCAAGTAGAGAGGTTTGTAGCGGAGGCCCAGGCAAAGCGGAAGTTTGATGATGTGAGGACGCTGAGAGCGAGTCTGGAGGATCTCAGGGGGGAAATTGATAAGCTGCGGGCGGAACTGGAGGCGTTGTGAGGAGTATGCAGAGATTACAGCTTTGTTAAGTAATGTATGTGTATTAGGTTTGCAAGTGGATGACAGAGGGGCTTTTTTTTTTTTTTTTTTTTTTTTTTTTAATAAAAATATTTTTTTAAATTTAAACCTTTTTTTTTTTTTTTTTTTTTTTTTTTTTTTTTTTTTTTTTTGAATAACGAATATATGGTAACATTAACACCATTTTTATTTTTTTATTTCCGTTTTTGTTTGTATGATACCCATCTCTAGAACCTATGAACATTGTTTTCGTTTGACCATCTTGTAGTTTTTATAAACGATTTCACTAATTGCTTTGTCTTCAATGTCAGATCGTATAACGGAATGTGCTTTTGGCAGTCTGTTATGCACTGGAATAATTTAATACAAATAATTGCGAAGCATTTCATACATCAGGCCATCCAAGACTAGTCATCAATGTATAATAGCAAAAATAAAAGCTGTAAAGGCAAAAGAATAGCCACGTGGTGGTCGTGGCGCAGGTGATGACGTCCACTTCCCAAAAAATTGTGACGCGTCTAACTTTCGAACGCGAACGAAAAAAAATACGCATTTCTTCATCCACGTACCCAATGTTGTCCCTCTGTCGGTATTACCACGCCACGCGTCTATTGCGCTCCAGGCCATGCGTGAATTCTGGATTACGATTGAATTTGGTCGTTCACAGAAAATCGTACACAAGCACGTCAGGTATGGAGCCCTCCGAAAGGCCAAAAGGGCCCAGAGGATTTAAAGCATAGTGTCGTACTTGAAGCCTCGGTAACCGAATTTTTTCCTTGTTAGCAGAACAACCTGAACCCAAACCAGAATCGAGTCAATCTCATCTGAAGGCGTCGGCACCGCTGGTGGATCCCCCTTCCTTCACTTCCAGAACGAGGAGAAGAAATGCTACCAAAAAGCCACGCCGCCCCAAAACTGATGGAACCGAGGACGAGCCCCTTCACATTCACCACCCCAAAAAGAAAAATATTAAAGGAATAAAGCTATCGAACGAGGCCGTTAAGGGCGTGCCGTTAGCACAAAATCTTTTCCTTTCGTCGGACCCCTTTGCGAGTTCTATAATCAAAATGGAAACAATAGATACGGATTCTTCGATACCAGCCATTGCTAAGGAGACATTGGAAGATTCCCAGGCTCCCTTAGAGGCTTCCTTGGAGGCTTCCTTGGAGGCTTCCTTGGAGGCTTCCTTGGAGGCTTCCTCGGAGGCTTCTTTGGAGGCTTCCTCGGAGGCTTCCTTGGAGGCTTCCTCGGAGGCTTCTTTGGAGGCTTCCTCGGAGGCTTCCTTGGAGGCTTCCTCGGAGGCTTCCTCGGAGGCTTCCTTGGAGGTTTCCTCGGAGGCTTCCTCGGAGGCTTCCTTGGAGGTTCCCAGTTGGGTCAACAACCGTCAGCATTTAATCACTTCCCTCCGAGGAAAACTGATGAAGAGTGGATGGAAGAGGTCGTCAGCCAGCGACCTGAGGTACGAGAGTAAGTGTCATTTATTATGCCGATTATTGGTTGTACATGCGTTAATAATATCACTCATATACTCGTTCTTTTATTGATGCAATTTTATCTAGAGGTTTTGCCGCTGTCAGAGCCACCGCTGGTAACGCATCTTGCGCATGGGCTAGATCGCGCGTTGTTCAAGTGGGTATCATACGTAAGATGGCTCTGTCCCTCACATTAAGAGATTGACTAATGGTTGTTTCCGATCCAACATACCTTCCATCTCTCCAGCCCTGGTGTTCATTACCTCCAGGATCCACGCTCGAAGGTGTTCAACTTCGATCCATACCTAAAACGAATTACCCCACCTTCCGAGTTCGATTATTCTGCACTTACGCCTTATATCACGTCATCTAAGGATAAGGTAAAATGTAATGAAGGAAGAGAAAGTAAATCGCTGTCTGTAATGTCCAAGTTTACATTGAATCTATTTTTTTCTTATTAGACGCTCTGGTCAATGGCCAAAAATATGGGCAAGCGCTACGTTGGTTCCACCTCATCCACGACGGCCGTGCTCTCACATTTTTATTTCATGGTTTCCGGATGGAGGCCCGTAGACTTATCTTCGCTGTCGAGCGCGTTTGAAAATCAGGTAATAAAACCTGAAATAAATCCGAGTTTATCTTGTCTGCACTGAGTGTGTAATCATTCAGCCGTCTGAATTATGCTACTATGTTGTCACGGCGCAGCCGACTACATTTAACCGAGCTTCACGCGCGCCAGCATCAATCTATTTGTGTTACAAGGACGGGGTGTACGCAATTGATGTTGACAAGAGTTATGACGTAGACGAAACGATTCTCTCAATTTTAGTAGGTTCATTTTTTTTCTTTTTTCCCTTTCGAATCTCTTTCTCGTGGACTAAGGTACCTCATATGACTTATCATGTCACATTACGGAAAGAATTGTCTTAATTTCAATCTAAACGTCTCTGTAGGGTAAATCAATGGAAAAGATGTTGACCCTATCGCCATCTGAGTTTGAACGGTATCGCAAGGAAAATTCTGCGCAGTTGACAGAGGAGGAAAAGAATCAGCCGGAAACATACGCTTATGGCCAGGTGAGTGCTTTAGCATTGTATTTAATACTTTAGTATTTATTTTATTTTTATTTTAAATTTTAAATTTTAAATTTATTGCAAGACGCTTTCGCTTTAGTGATATTTGCTTTCATCTTACTTACTATTGCAAAAAAAAAAAAAAAAAAAAAAAAAAAAAAAAAAAAAAAAAAAAAAAATATATATATTAAATTTTAAATTTTAAATTTATTGAAAGACGTTTTCGCTTTAATGATATTTGCTTTCATCTAACTTACTATTTCAAAAAAAAAAAAAAAAAAAAAAAAAAAAAAAAAAAAAAAAAAAAAAAAAAAATGGTTTACCTGTAGATTGAAAACTTTTTACTGAGATCGCAGCTTGATTGTCAGGATGAAAGGCTGCCGAGGAAAATCTTTGACCTCAAGACCCGCGCCGTCATTCCCGTTCGGTTGGACCAACGAAACTATGCAGATTACTATGGCTATCAGCTTAAACGATCTCACGGTCTCTTTGAATCCTTCGAGCGCGAATACTACGATATGATACGGTCCGCGTTCTTGAAATACAGGTAAAATTATACCATTTCTTTGAATAGACTAGCCCGATCCTTTCTTATGCCACCAATTCTCACTTATCGACTTCGTCTTATTTGAAACGTTCCGAATACCACACTGTGCTCAGCTTCCAGGTGCGCATCGGGCACATGGATGGCGTTTTCGTCGCCTTTCACAATACGTCGCGGATATTTGGGTTCCAATACATTTCTTTAGAGGAGATGGACGCCCGGTTGTTTGGCAATTCGGTGATGGGAGAGCAAGCATTTGTTAACTCGATTAAGCTGCTCAATGATGTACTCAATATAGCGACAGAAAAGCATCCGGAGAAGGTAAGAAGCTATATAAAAGATCTTTACTAGCCTCATAGATTACTTAAATATCGGTATCATCAACATGAATCTTGCCTTGTAGTCCCTTCGGCTCACCTTCGATACTCACGCGAATAAGCAAAGAATGACCGTCTTCGTCGAAGTCGCGCCAGACTCTCCTAGTGACGACCAAGACCAATCACAGCAACCCACAGCTTTGGGCTCCAATTTCTTCAACACGGAGACGGACATGTTCGAACCGTTCAAGACCCTGAGCAAGTACAATGTGACGTCGTACTCAACCGTGAATGGCGAGCGGACTGTGGAACCCTTGTCGCTGGGCCCGCATGGTGACGACCAGTGGGTAGTGCACTACTCGATTGCCGAGGTTAAGGCTTCCGCCGACTCCATCCGCAACGAGTTCAGGAGCATGCGGAGGAAACAGGCCGAGTACCTCTCGACGGCGGAGCAAGAGTATCCGCTGCTTAAAACGGTGAGGAAGATTAGCAAGCGCGGCCTAAACGAAGAAACCGAGAATGAGGGTGAGGTAGTAGTGTACCAACCGAGGTTGTGAGTTCATTGTCAAATGATAGGTGCGAGTTAGCAAATATTGAATGATTTGTATTCCAGATCCAATTGTATAGAACCCTACTCAATAGACAGCGCCTAAAGCTGGACAACTTCATAGTAATGTTGATCATAAGTAACTTGGGAAATTGGAGAATCTTGAAATACGATGCTTGAATTCGAATTATGGTTGTATCAAAATGCATTACTATGTATACATATTATGTTTTTCAGTGAATATGCAGCATTTCTATTAAGAATGAACAGGAATAATGTTTGCGCGATCCCACCCACCCCACCCACCACTACCAGCTACTATCATGCATTTCCCGCTTTGTTAATCTCTCAACAAGCTCTGCACAACATGACTAACCCGCATGTTCTTGAGATCTGTGTACGTCTGTCCCGTGCCAACGAACAAAATCGGCTGTCCAGTTGTGTAAGTCATCGAGAGGGCAGCGCCGACCTAGTTCAGATACGGGTTTGAAGTGTTAGGAATAAATCACTAAAACAATGAATTTCATATAAAAAAGGCAGGAGCAATAGAGCAATCGACATCTTCTTTCTTCTGGTTTTCTGCCAACTCACTTCCACATTCCGAAAATAAAGAAAAGAAGAGTGAGAAAAGTACGAACTTTGTCATCAATGGTATCAAACTTTGTCAAAATCATGCCATCAATATGCCTGGGGTCTTGCAACCCTGAGAAATCCTTGAGTGCCTGGTTAAACTTCGTAAGCTGATCGACGGCCTCGTTCCCCACTAAGGCCTCGCCCACAAATATGACCTTGTCAGGGTTATTGACAGCCACGAGCTTGGCCAGGGCGCGCATGAGTGGCTCGTTGTCCTGCATGCGGCCTGCCGTGTCGATGAGGACAACATCGAAATGGTTGGATTTAGCTGTAGTAAATGTTAAATCGGAGATTGGGGTGCAGAATACGTGTATGATTAAAATTCATATAGTTACTAAACGCGTAAAATGAAAGTAACTGTATGTCTGATGCCAGAACGAGTCCAAGATAACACAAAGCTTATGTCATTTTTTAAAATGAATAATAGAAATGCAAATCAGAAACGTCCGCTCACCATATGCAATCGCATCCTTCGCAATCCCTGCCGAATCTTTCCCATATCCTCTTTCAAATAGTTCGACCTCAGCCTTTCCACCCTGAGCCTGGACCAGGCTTTTAAGATTCCTAGCGTGAACCCTCAACTGCTCGACGGCACCCGAACGGAACGTATCGCACGCAGCAATGAGGACCCTCAGGTCGTTCTGAAGTAGCCAAAAGCAGACTTTAGAGAGATTGGTAGATTTCCCTGAATACAAATTTATTGATATTAATATTGTTTGAAAACAAAAAAGAAAAAGGGAAAGGCCAAAGAGACGAGAGAGAGAGAGAGAGAGAGAGAGAGAGAGAGAGAGAGAGAGAGAGAGAGAGAGAGAGAGAGAGAGAGAGAGAGAGAAGAGGAGAGAGAGAGAGAGAG
>RBNK01001497.1:0-15012 GCA_003990785.1 Endogone sp. FLAS-F59071 | reverse complement strand
GGTCTATCTTCTTCTCGACGATCCTCCTCGTCGATCAGTAGGTCAAGGTCCTAGCAAGGAGTAGGCGAAAAATAAAATAAAATACAATAAAATAAAACACCCCAATTACTTTGAAGGAGTTAAAAAAAAAAAAAAAAAAAAAAAAAAAAAAAAAAAAAAAAAAAAAAAAAAAAAAAAAAAAAAAAAAAAAAAAAAAAAAAAAAAAAAAAAAAAAAAAAAATATTTTTTTTTTTTTTTTTTTTTTTTAGAAATTGAGTTTTAAAAAGTTATGACTGAATGGTCACATCACGTGCCATATTTGGGAGAGGTTTCCATTCTTCTTCGCATCCTCGGAACCACAATCATGATGCGTTATACCTTGAACCCCATTGTTAAGCGCTCCTCTTTGATCCTACGCCATCAAGATCGGTTCATACATACTACCTCTCCTCGTTCAAAGCTGGCTGCACGTCCTCGGTTCGCGAAGGCTTTCGTTGCTGGCACTCTGCTTGGCGGTATCTTGGCCGCAGGCTCCTACGTCTACAATGACGCTAAGGAGGAGGAAAAATCCACCGAACCCAATGAAAATATTTTTGTAACTGAGACCACGTGGTCGCAGCAGGAGCAGGTGAATCGCAGCTGGAGCGAACCGGGCTTGTTCATATGGGGATCGAATAGGTATGTTACACCCCAGGCGTATATATTCTCCAAGATGATTTTTGATGCCAATCAATGTGCCTCACAGATACGGAATCGCAGACCCCAATAGTGTTCAATCCGTCATACGTTCACCGAAACGGTTTGACTTCTTCAACGGCAAGTTCCTGAGATCGGTTGCTCTGGCGCAGAAACATGCTGGTGGGTATTAAATAAATTTGGCCCGTTGGTCTCAATTCCATGTTACGACCGAGTTTCCGAGTTGAAATTCTCTTGTCTACCACAACCATAGCTGCGGTTGATGAGAATGGCGATGTATATCAGTGGGGTGAAGAGTTTTTTGGGATACGGCCCGCTCCTGGCGACAGCATCGATCTGGTTCCAGAGCAGACGCTCAGAGGAAAAAACATTGTTACCGTTGCGTTGAGGTAATTGTGATCTTACTAATAGCCTTACATGTGGTAATATCACTCCTTGACCCTCAACACTTTTATTTACTACTTTCACCGCCCGACAGCCAAGACAAACTATTCGCCCTATCGTCCACCGGCGCGCTTTACATCTTGCCATCATCTAAACGACAACAACAACAACAACAGCAACAGGCCAGTAAATTATCCCCATCTTCCACGATCGCTAACTCCACTTCATGGTGGCCGTTCGGCGGTGGTGACAGTTCAAAGTTAACCACGCATGCTCTAGAGGTGAACCTGGACCGCCCGCGCAAAGGCGAGCGGTAGGTGATGCGTTCTGCAAACATGAAGGGGAAAATGTCATCGTTCGAAATACGCATCCTCGATCCACTCTTTCATCTTCTTCAATAACAGTATCACTGCCATCGCCACTGGCTCACATCACCTACTCGCCCTCACCTCGGCCGGTCGCGTTTTCTCAGCTGCCACCGACGTAAATGGGAACCGGTCGGGCCAGCTCGGGCTCTCGCACATGAACACCGTCGGTGACGTGGGGGAGCTGCACGAGGTGCGGGGTGATCTCGAGGGCATGCAAGTATTAGAAGTTGCGTGCGGACACGAGCATAGCGTTGTGAGGTAAGAATACAAGGACTGCTTTTAACAACGGAAGGAATGAAGGAGTGAGCTCGGGAGACATAATCATTCTTCTTGATTCGTGGCTTCACGAGATTACTGTTACTGACATACGTTAGCTTAGGTCAGCTGATGGTCGGGCTTTTACGTTTGGCGCCAACACATGGGGGGTAAGGCTCAATACTTTTTTACTCTTGGGCATATTTGAATCATATACTTATCCATGCTTTGCCCTTTAGCTCTAAATATGTGTCAGCATTCTACATTTTCATTAACAGCAAATATTACATAATCTCAAACTTGTCACATACCTACTTACCCAGCAACTCGCTCAGGGCGACTACAACCCAAGCAACGCTTCCCTGCCCAATCCTTCCGAGGTAACACTGCTATACAACCCGGTCCCCGGCTCCTCGCGCCAGGGCCGACCACACACTCATCGGTGTGTCCGCGTCGCGGCCGGTGGGGCCAACACCTTCTTCGTGATTGACAAACTCGATCGAGCGTCACGGCGCGAGGTCACAGAATTGTATTCAGCAGGGATGGGGCAGTACGGACAGCTTGGCAACAGTCAGTGGACGCACATGCAAGGTGTGCCTGTGATGGTACATACTGTGAGTGGGCTGATGGAGTGTGAGTCGTCGAATTATTTGTGTGCGGGAAAGGATTGCTGGGCTTGGCTTGTAGAGAGATTTATTATGTTGTCTCGTTTTTTAATGGATACAACCCTTATCAATACAGATAACGAGTCCGTCAATAAGACTATCCCGATTGGTGTACATGACATCGCCCCAGGCGCAACGCACGTTGCTGCCGTACTCGACAATGGTACCAATGTGGCCGAGGCTGTCGACACAGAGTCGCCACATTATGGATACGACGTGTTGACGTGGTGAATGTCTGAAAATATGGCCATTCTTCTACTTCATGTCCATACGTGCATTAACAAATTTTCTGACCTCCCACTCTTTCCCCTCTATTCTTCCACTCGACCAGGGGCCGCAACATCGACTGGCAGATTGGTAACGGCCGACGCAATAACATTGCCAGCCCGGTACACCCCCTACCACTCAACGCCCCCGCGCCTTCGCCGGCTGGCAAGGGCGCTCCGCGTGCTTCCAAGACTGCACCCACGAGCCCGGCGAACAGGCTGCAGCTCGCACCGGAGACGAGAATACGGAACCGGAACGGCAGCCAGGTGATTGTGGGACAGAAGATTGTAGCAGGGACAGGAGTTACGGCGGTGTATTCGTGCATAAAGGTGTGAGGAGATGGATAGCGAGCGAAGGAGATATATGTGTTGATGACTTTAGAATATATCTTAAAAAACATGGAAAATGTTACTTTATTAAAAATTGATAAAGGCATAACTTGACTAGAATTAAATGTTTCTTACAATTTTTAAAGATTTATTATAATTAATTATTTTCTCTCAAACACACCAGATTTGGTACTTTTTAAAACTCACTTACCATAATAACCGATTTAATCTAATAATTAAATACAAGGCCTCAATGCTGATCCGACAAACCTAGAGAGCATTCCAAACCATAATGCAAATTTCCCCATTTGGATTTATAAATCCAAGCCACCGAGAATGATCTTTCATCGTTATGGCCCTGCTCTACAGGTGAGATTATTTGCTCAGTTCATTGAAGTCGTTTACCCCTGTTTCTTACTCAACCACTCCGATCTTTCCTCATAGCGACTGTCCAGATTTGAAGCTCATCACCAGGGGCAAGGTCAGAGATCTCTACGAGGTCGATGATAAAACCCTTCTGTTCGTCGCCACCGACCGCATCAGCGCCTTCGATGTTATCATGAAAGACGTAAGTTCAGCTTGTGTGGTCTAACCAAATTTTTTTCTTATCGTCTAATCCATCACTACTTCCCAACTCGCAGGCTATTCCTTCCAAAGGCAAGATCTTGACTCAGCTCTCCGTCTTCTGGTTCCACTATCTGCGAGACGTGCTGCCTAATCATCTCATCACTGCGAACATTGACGAAATGCCCGATTATGTGCGCAAGTACCGGTCGCAACTCGAAGGTCGCTCTATGCTGGTTCGTAGGCTCCAGGTGCTGCCAATCGAGTCCATTGTGCGCGGGTACCTTGCTGGGTCAGGGTGGGCAGAGTACAAGCGGAAAGGGACCATCTGCGATATCGAGCTGCCTGCAGGACTGGTCGAAAGTGAGAAGTTACCAGAACCGCTATTCACGCCAAGCACCAAGGCAGAGATCGGTGACCATGGTATGCCTGTGAAACTCTGCTGCTCCCTTCTGCATGCACATCTTCACTCCCTAATAAACAACCCTCCCTTCTTTAAACTCTCTCTACTAGACGAAAATATCCACCCCGACAAAGTTGTCTCGCTGATTGGTGTCGAGTACGCCTCAAGCATTGCCGATGCGGCGGTTCGGCTCTATATCAAGGCGAGCCAGTACGCCGCTGAGCGTGGGATCATCATTGCCGACACCAAGTTCGAGTTTGGGGTTGACAGTGACAGAAACGTGGTACTGGCGGACGAGGTACTCACACCCGACTCGTCGCGGTTCTGGCCGGCGACAATATACGGTACCGGCCGCGCGCAGGATTCATTTGACAAGCAATATTTGCGCGACTACCTCGAGTCCGTGGGATTCGACAAAAAGAACGCAGTGAAGCTGCCGGACGACGTGGTCAGTAAGACGCTGTTCAAATACGTTGAGGCGTACAGGTTGTTGACAGGAGAGGAACCAGCATTGTGAGGAGCGTTATTGACAGTTTCCTGGTTAAAAAATAAAATTCATTATCAAAATGCAAAAGTATGAGGAGTCGGTGAGATAGAGTTTGGTTAGTGTCATTCGATGATGAAGGCAGGGCATTTGCACGTTCGAGGATAACGAGCTTAGTGATTGGAAAAATTAATCGAAATTTCAATCGGCCGAGTGATTTGAAGAGAAGTTCTTTACAACCAGCTGTAAAAATTGTGGTTGGTGTGGTGGCATGCAAGATTTAACTGTGGCTGGTACCAAGCCGCAATGTAGGCATTGTCTACTCACAACACCATTATCTACGTCAAATCTCACCACCTCCTTCAGCCCGCCATGTTCCTCAGCCCGCCATTATTCCTCACCACCGTTAGCGACAGCGACATCCTCCACCGTGCGCGCACTGACCCCGCCCCTTCAGACCACCCGCTCGCAAGTCTCCCCATATATGCCCCTCTTTGCTGCTGCTCCAATATCCAGCTAGGCGATTTTTTACTCACTCGTGTTCTACTCCGCCCCCGGCCACGCTCACCAACTAGTGCGACATACTGCAGTCTCATATCATAGGCTAGACGCTTGACACGATCCGGCTGTGGCGACGGCGTCGATTAGAAGAGTTCTCAGTGTGCGGAGGGATGGGGTACATAGATTGGATGAAGTACACGAGGGAGGGGCACGAGAAAAGAAGATGCGTGGCTTTCGTAGCCAGACAGCCGTATAGAACGGCGGAATCAGGCAGAGAAGTTGCTAGTGGTGTAGAAATGCATGGATGATTAGGAAATGTATATTGACCTGATACGGAGGCGAGAAAGCAAGGGAGAGACATTCTTGCGAATTTGGTAGAGTAACTGTATGAATTACAGGTGATAATTGTCATATCGCGGAATATAACTAATTGAGTACAAACTCTATTCGTAATATACATCAAGGGGATGTCTCAAACTCTCAGTCTCAACTGCGGGTCTTTTCGTTACAATGTTGGTGTATAATCCCTGATCATTTATTTTCTCCATCATATGCATTTTAAAACAGAAACACAAAGAAAGAAAAGCAACACGAAACGTCCAGTCTATCGCTCATCAAGCATGCTCTGGATCAGTTCTATTCTAACATGGCAGCTCTTACCGAGCCCTCTCAAAAGTGGTCCGCCGCCGCCGCGACCTCCACTAAATCTTCCATGATACGCTCAACTGTCGTGCCAATCTGCTTAGTCATTTCCTTCTGCCGATTGAGCGCCAGATTAGGAAACTGCAGGATAAGGTCCCCGTCCAAGATTGCCTTAGTACGATTGGAGGCCATGCGCTCCCGCGAAGATTGAAGGATCCTTTTGGGGGGGGAGGGGAAGGTGCGCCGTATGAGGAGATGGAGTGAGATAAGCAATCGAAAGAAAATGGAGATAACCGAAAAAAAGAAACAAACAACACAGTACAATACTGCAAGTAAAACACATACCGGAATGCCCTTGGGTTCAAACCGGCCGGATGTTGCAATCCGTTTACGAGCTGCCCATAAAGGAGCTGCAATCTCTTGAACATCTTTTCCGGAATGGGTGTGATCATACCAATACTCCCGTCCAAAGTAGCTAAGCAATTGCGAGTGAGTAGATAGTGGCATTTTCCTTAAGCATATATATCATCTCATAAAAAGTTAAAATTAAAAATTAAAAAACAAACAAACAAACAAATTCATTATGAATTTGCTATCCGTTGAATACGTACCACAGAAACAGAACTGCTTCTTCAGCGCCTCGGCCACTGGTTCATTTTTCTTCGGCCGCCGTGCCATCCGAACCATGGCTTTGACCTGGGATCCCACGTGGAAGTCTCCGCGTCGCATTAGCTTCTGGCCGCTGAAGGATTGTAGATCTGGGAATTGGTTTATTGAATTTGTCAATGGTGGAACTAAAAAGCATTCATAAAAGGCGGAATACGAGTGCCTTAAAGAAATGAAGACATACTGAAGGGAGCGTATTGATACAATTCGACGTTTTCCTCAGCATCGCCGATCAGGAAATATAACGATTTGTCGTCAATAATGAAGTTAGTGCAGCTGACTTCAAGCGAGTGATAGTCCTTGCCCAAGAGCGCGAGCTTGGCTGGTTCTTCCTAAATCCCAGGAAAATGCTTTGTTACAAAGGTAAAAAGCGAAGGAGAGGGGATTTCGGTGACGAGTATGTATTGGTTTTGGCATTGGTTATTCTGTTCTTACCTGAAAACCTAAAAACCAGACAGATTTGTATGCGTCACCAAGTAAGATGACGTTCTTTATTGCCGCGACACTTGTTACATATATTTGAACGTCAATGAAAGCAACACCGACAAGTGACTCATTGTCCTCAAAACTTCGGATGATCACCTTTGGAAAAAATAGCAGTATAAAGGTGCTGTTTTCATATTATCAAGACAACATGATTGGAGACATTTATCTGCAACTTTGAAGGCCTACCTTTGGTCCAACACAGGTCACCAAATACCCATTAACCGCGCACAGAGCCGTGACCGCACCTTTGACGTCCTCCTGGTGAAGCAGCTTAAATTTGTGATTTGTTTGTGGGTTGTCCGGCTCGGGGACGACTTCAATGATATCGAAGATGTAAATCTGTAACACGAAACAAGGAAATGACAAAAAGCATATTTATACACTAAATTTTGTGTAACGCTTTATTTTATACTCAAACAGATATTTTATGAACACTTACGCGACCTCGCATAGCTGTATCTTCCCCGCGATTGAATCCTGTTCCTATCGCCATAAACGATTTCCGACCAGTAGCGGTCTGCTTGCTCTCCAAACTAACACATTCCAAAGCTAACCCTTGCTCAGCTTCGTCAAAAATGTACCTATAAGAATCGACGAGACACATCATACCAATGTACTCGAGCAGATACCAATAAATGAGTATATGGTAAAAAATAAAAAGATAGCATACCGATCAACTATTTCCCAAGTGACAGGAGACACTAAAACCATGGAGAACCGCTCTACCTCTGGCAAGAGCGCGTTGGGATCTTTGAAAATAATAATAATAATAATAATAATAATAAATACGAAAACCTATCTTGCATATACGTAATACATTGTTGGTTCTCTGCTCTCGGTACTGGCTCAGATATAACGACTTAATAACCACAAATAAATGAAACCCATAAAAATCTACCTCGTTCTTCACCATCGATCGGTATGCCATTCTCATCCCTGATTAAGAAAGGTTCTGGTGTTGCTACCAATACAGCATAAACTTGCATTGTCGGGTGGTATTGGATCTTATGGACACTACAACCCATTGGTATTTTCCTTACAGGCCAGTCCAGGTCGTAGGTAATGTTATCTGTGGGGAGACGTGCTATCCGAAGCGTCGACTATACATAATTGATCACCATAGAGTTGAATAAAAAAAAACATGAACGTCATCCACTCGCGATACAGAGTAGTAAAAGCTGTTAATATATCAATGTAATGAAAGTAAATTACCTTTGAATCAGCAATCAAGAACCCATGTCTACAATTCACGTTATGAAACTGCGTAAATGCGACCACGTCGTCCTTAACCTTCATCGGGTGCACCCTCGCAAAGCTCTTGCTTGAACATATCAGCCATGACGGCCGACTGCCTGTCACAAACAATCCCGTATAACCGGCAATGTCCGAAAATGGTATCAGCCGCTTGACAGGGCGTCGCCGCTTGTGTTTCAATGCGTTGCTGCCACTATTTGTCGGCGCCGTAGACGCCAATGTCGACAGATTCGTGGTGACCTCCTTGCCTTTCACGTCGGTCGCAGTCTCTGCTTCAGCAGTCTCTCTCCAGACATGATCGTGATATACTCGAGAAAATCGCAGTGCCAACCGATTTGAATGGTCCACATCCTTTGAAGGCTCAGTGCCTGGGGCAAGCGGTTCACTTCCCGGCATGAAGCGGAAGGCCTTATAAATAATAACGTCATTGGCATGCGTGCGCGCCTGCAGAGAAGAGAAAATATATAAAATGAGCCACTATTACACACTACCCGCAATCTATGAATGAAATTAGAATTGGCAACTAACCACCAAGTATGGTTCTTTTTTCTGCTTCCCAATACTGGTCATCACAATTTCTTCAATCTCCATTATTACGGTATCTGATTGCACAGCTGCTAGCGTGGGCGCACCAGTGACGCCACTAGAGGTAGCTCCGGCCGTTGGTTGCCGAACAGCATTGTCCACAAGCAAGGCTGGGGATAGATCAAATCTGGGAAAGAAGAAAACCTCTTCAAATTCGGGAAGTTTATAAATCTAAAGAAGAATTTTTCGTTAGCGTGATGATAACCCGTTAAGCGGGTTCCTTTCAGAAGTTAATAATACTATCATACGTACTTCCAATGAACTATCAAGCCGATATACTACACACCAATATGTCGCGGATTTCCGCTCCTCGCCTCCTACCGCCTTACCACCAAGGCTGACATTCGCTTCATTTACTTCCATCTTTACATCTTCTTCAAATTTGGTTTTAGTCTGAGCACTACCGCTACCATAAATATCCTTATCTTCATCCTCGTTATCCGCATCTGAATACCCAATATCAGAGGACCCTTCCCTATCTAAACGATCCTCCACCTTGAGCTGCTCGATCTTGATTGGCTTAGCCTCGAATTTCCTTTGGCCATCTTCGTCCTCGTCCATTTCATCATCTTTGTGCGAATCTCCGTACAAGTCCAAATCCACGTCATCGAGTTCGTCAACTACCATTGCCGATTGGGACGGTTGAGAACGCTTAGCTGGCCGCCGGTTAGCAGTGTTGGATCTGCGTTTCCTGGTGCTTTTCGGGAAGGAGGCTGAGCGGGCTGGTAACGGTACTTCAACATCCTTGGCTGCAGAGAAGAGGTCCGTTTCGTCGGAGTAAATGCAGCATGAAATAATTGGTGTCTCCTATATATATATATTATAAAAAAATAAAATAAAATAAAATAAAAATAAAGCACACATCTAAATGAATATTCCTAACAATAACTGTAAATCAAACACAACTTATCCGCATAGGCATATACTACGCACATTCACCGTTGCTGGCAACTGCACTAACGTGACACCCTTCGTTTTGGCATCCCCCTGCATCACCTTTATGGTCCCATCTTCGAAAAAAAGTAAGAGGTAGGGATCGGCTATGGTGGCTGCAACAATTACATCGGACGTCCCGTCACCAATGGGAAACATATGTTTCATCTTGCCATCTGCAAAGGCGCTATAGTCAGCATAGATTCGGTTATTGATAAAACGTAACCGCACGGGACAAATCATGAGTGACACTCACTGGCATTCAACAGCCTGAACCCGTCAGCATATACTTGCACAATTCGCGTCTGCTTCAAGAATGTTCCGACTGCGACCGTCTGACCATCAGTGTAAAAATCCGTATTCTCCAATTCTTGCAACTCTTCACCAGCAGCGAGCACCTAAGAATAGGGAAACATGTAACGTGAAAATTACTCGATTGGAAGCTTCATCTTTTCCTGTTAAACAAAAAATAAAATAAAACAGGGCAGGAACACACAAACCGTCAAAATTCAAACGCAAACCAAATTAAACCTACCATTGTCCCCGAGTCCTTGGCAATAAACAAATATTTGTCGAGCATGTCTGCATCGCTAGTTCCATCGGCCTCGACGGTGCTGCTGCCGTCTGCGGCAGGCGGCGCCACGACGCCGCCGGCCGTACCATTCGCCTGGTTTTTGACTCGCCCGCCTGCTAGATCGACGCCATCAAAGTCCTTGCGGCACTTGACGGACCAGATATTGCGGCAGCCGGAGGCACTGAACTTGAAGGAGACGTGCGGGTGAATATTGCGCTAAAAGTGATTGTGATGTCCCCAGGAAAAGTGAGTTGACCGCATCGAAGTTAAGTCTCAGCAAAGATGACAGAAATACAAAATATATTAAATATATAATTTTGAGTCTGTAATGAGACAAGAATACAGCCAGAACAAGCAAAACCATACCTGATAAACGGACAGTGATCCATTCTTACCCTGACCTGAACATGTTACAAGCTCTAGAGGTCTATCTTCTTCTCGACGATCCTCCTCGTCGATCAGTAGGTCAAGGTCCTAGCAAGGAGTAGGCGAAAAATAAAATAAAATAAAATAAAATAAAACACCCCAATTACTTTGAAGGAGTTAAATATAAAAAAAAAAAAAAACGACCTGAAGCTGAGCACACTGCGGCACCTCACAAAGCAAACCAGCCAGGCCACTTACCTCCTCCTCGATCGCCACCTCGCCCGCCGCCATATCCACAATCGGACCGGTGTTGAGCAACGTGTCGCATACAGCATGCAGAAACTGTGACGAGAACGTCGACGTCTCCCCGGATTCGCGGCGGTGATGGCCGCCATGGCCATTAGTCATGTGTGCGTTGCCATTAGGCACGTCAGATCCGTAGAGATCTGTAGGTGGAAGTAAAGTACAATCGCATAAGACACGCGGGGATTGCTGAGATACCTGAACAAGGTGTAACTACTCTTATCGTATGAACTTACCCATATCAACATCAACAGCGTTCCTTCGGCTCGCCTCCGCGCCAGGCATGTCCGTTTCACCCTTCACCTTCACCTCTTCTTTCACTCCCGCATCCTTCCATGCCCACTTGACCAATACGGAATCCCCGGCTCGGCTTCCCAGGAAGAAGTACTCGCCCTCCTTCACGACCGCCGCACACGACGGCATGACAACTACGTCGCGTGGCACGTGCTCCACGCCAATCTTCTGCCTCCGATATACGGCATCGTCGTAATCCCCCTCTTCCAATTTGGTGGGCAAGATCGCCTCGGGTGGCTTGAGTGCGACCTCAGCCCTAAGTCCAACGACGGTACGCCCGTCCAGCACCATCTCGATGAGCAGCCAGGTCCCGTCCCGCAGCACGCACAGGACGGTCTCGTCAGCGAGAAGGACGGGCTGCGCACCTTCGAGCGCAAGAGCCAGGTGTGCGGGCGCGAAGTCGAGAGAAAGCTGCGTAGACCGCTCAGCATAAATGTTGAGAGCCACACCGACGCCAGGAGAGCCCTGGGCGACGTGGACAATCGAGTTGGCCGAGAAGACGAGCATGCCCCCGACGGGTTTGGGGATCGCAACGAGACGGGTGCTATCCTGGGGGAGGCGGTCAAGTGAATAAATGACGGGATTGATCTTGGAGGTCAAGTCGAGGGAAATAACCACGAGAGAGACAGTATCGCGGTGTTCAATTGGTCGGCTGGATAATTACGCGACGTAGCAACACAATTAGTGATAATGAAAGTTTTTTTTTTTTTTTTTTTATAAAAAAATAAAAAATAAAAATAAAACCACTAAAGCCTAAAATCGAATTGCAATAAATGTACTGTAGAGACACGTATTGGCTTGTCTGCTGACATTTGGAATGTATTCAATCTTTGGAATTCCTGCAACCTGTAATCCGTAATCTATTCTTTCGACACAAGACCTACCTTGTCCAACTCTGCACTGGCTCGAACAAGATGGCGAGAGTGGGTTCATAATAGTCAAACAAGAACGCCATATCAATCACATTCTTGATCCGCGTATCTATGGAAGAAACGTCCAGGACAAAACTAGGAGAATATGGTAGTTTACTAACAAGAAGGTATGGCAAACAGGTTATTATTTAATCTAATCACTTGCGATCGTGGTGCGGCCAGCCATAAATAAACCCACATAATTCGGGCTCACCTCGCCATTTCCTCTTCCGCGCTCACCACGCCTACCCCTGTACCACCAACCCCCACGATTTCCTCCTGCCGGAATGGCAGCACGGCGATCTTGTCGCCGTAAAAGTGCAGGATTGCACAGCGCTGTTGTGGGTCGATGTGAATCTCAGGGTTATATGGGTTTGTCAGGAATTCTTTCTATTTTGTGTTGAAAACCAACGAAGAATGGTGTGTAAAAAATTAAATGAATGGCTCCCTATCAGAGGAGAAACGAGAAAGAAATACAAATGAGTAAAGCGATGATATACCTTGAAATCGTCTTTTTCGTAGTAGTGGATGGAGACAGTAACTATGGAATTGGTAGATGGCGACCATTCTAACAGAGACATCTTGACGAAACGGGTTTTCAACGAAAAAGGAATGGCCAGGTGTCAACAAGACGCAGTAATTTGCATCCGCGTTCTCAGAACGCGGCAACATGGTATCGAGAGCGTGCAATGCTCCGTTTACATTTAATAATAGTGATCATTGTCATGGTCGCACCGAGTGCCACCGGCGGGATCGGCAGCGAGGAGGAGATCCGTCCCCTTGCTCCTCAATTCGTGGCAGAGGGTCTGTCTCACTGTCACACCAGGATCTTGAGTTCCCCGACAGAGAATCCACAAGGGTTAAACACAAATTTGGCTTGCTCTATCTCCATCTTGTTTTGTACCGACACCAGATCAAGTCCAGCTCAAATTCACACCCCTGGGCCTGATGCTGCTGTTCATTGCAAGCCACATCTCACTAGCGATACTTGTGTAAAGCATATCCCCTCTCCACACATTATGCAATGATACCATGTATTCAGCTCAGTCTACCCACCTTTGCATCCTTGAAGCTCAACAGCAAACTGTCGCACCCCTCCTTCCCACGCTGCGACACCGTTCTTACGACACCCATGGATGCGATGTTACCGTGCAATTTGTACTGCGTCACGAGCTCGAGCCTGGCGGTGGTGGTGGTTGCGAATGGCGACGCGTGGATGGGTCGGAGTGTTGGAAAGAGGAAGGTCTGAGGGGTGGGGGAGTGGTGGCATATTTTGGATCGCCCAAAAATAGGGATTTAAAAAAAGAAAAAGAGGAACACACAGGAGGGGAGCGGGAAATAGTGGTCAGACGAGAGGTTTGGGTGCAAGGGCGCAAGAGAACTTGGCCGCATTGTTTATTGAGATAAGAATTCACGAAGTACAGTGCAATTTTGAGGGGGTAGCCCCCTAGACGTGGGATATGGATGTCGTTCACGCGACATATTCGTCCTACTCTTGTGTAAATTTCTGTTGGCTTCCTGTATGGATTATCACGGCAGTTCGTGCCGATACAGCCAAAGCACGCGTCGGCTTCAGCCGGGCACTGAAGAGACTAAATGATTACCTGGTCGTCATCCTTGTCGAAGCGCTCGTCGGGAGGGCTGTGTGGCTCGTTCTGGTCGGTGGCGTCGTCCTCCGGCTCGGGCTCGTACTCGGTGAAGTTGTAGATTTGTAGCAGCGAGGCCTTTGCGACAATGACATTTGTCGCAGTAGGCGAGGTGAAGCTGGCCCTTTGAACGTGTTCGACTGTGGTAGGAGGGAATAGCTCCTTGTACAGCGTAAATGAAGTGGACATAATGGGACAAGGGACTAAAGAGGAAAAAGGTTAGGGAGTATCAGGGACAGAAATAACCCGTGCCTTGTTATGTCAACAACGCTCCTGAAGCACGGAGCAACGGTGACGTCACCTTCCGCCACGGCTATATATAATGGGTTGAGCGCCTGAAGCAGATTGGGTATGTCACGGTCACGAGCAATCCCTGTCAAGCCTTTTTATATACATTCCTTACACCGCTAGAAAGTGACTGCCAATCCCCTTTCCCTCTCACTGCGACTCGAAAGACTTGACATCAATACCCCAACAATCATGCGTATCATCACCCACAACATGTTGCAGTGCCACGTCAAGGACTGCAACACTAACAACTTCCCCCTGCGCTTCGAAGATGTTGAGATCGAGCAGATTGAGGCCGAGTACAGCCCCGATTTCATACGGAACGTCTTGGGCAAGATTGAATGGAGCGCATTGGTGGAGACTGCAACGCAGGTAGGTGGTTAAGTGGAACTCATTGCTTGTTACTACTGCGCGTTTGTGCGCGTTTCTACGCGTTTTTCTGGTTCATGGCATTCATGCTATAACTAATACGGTATCCTCCCATTTTTCCTTCGGTAGCTTGGAATTTTAACCCTTCCTACTACACTGCCTCCTAATGCTGCTCAGAACGATGGTTTCCTTCACAGTCTCCATACATTTCTGCTAGAAGTGAGTCATAATGTCCATTTTATTAAAAAAAAAAATTTTTTTTCGTCGATTGGCTAAGCCTTATTGTGAGTTTTACGCGCAACATTCATCATCAAACCATCGCGTCCTTTTCTTCCCAACTTGCTTACCTTCGCCCTCAGACCCATGTCCAGAAGGGCAAGATGGTCTGTCCTAACTGCGGTCACGAGTATCCTATCAAGGACGGTGTGCCCAATATGCTGCTCGCCGAGCACGAATTATGATTGGCCCTAAAGCTCCAAGAGAATTTTTTTCCTTAGGCCGAATTTTTGAACTTTGGACGAATAGGAATGCTTTTATGATCTGATATGCTTATGCGTTTCAATTTTCTCTTCCATTACAATTATGTAAAATAAATTGTTGGCATTTTACGAGTCATTTTAAAGCTGAAATAATATGTAGCAATTCTTAAATGTTAATTAAATTGCCGTGACTATCATTTTGTTTGTTGATGTGTTAGACGGAGTGCTATAGAGCGTAGAAAAGTAGAGTAGATTGTAAAAGTATTTGAATAGAACACGAAAACGTTTCATTACATGTTTCTACAAAGAATCAAGAGAAAA
>RBNK01001496.1:0-15013 GCA_003990785.1 Endogone sp. FLAS-F59071 | reverse complement strand
ATCGAGGCTAAATGCGATATTACTCTGATGGTTTCTATCCAATCCTTCGTCGTCATCGTCAGGGGGTTGATATCTGTTGTCTGTTTTTGATTTAGATCGCAATCTTGTCGATCTTGTTGCTGATGACGATGATGCGTATAGGTTGTCCATTTCGTCGTGTCGCGTCGTTGAATGCTATGTCATTACATGTTTATCGCGTTGCTTTATCGCGGTGTCATTTGTCGCGTTGTTTATCACTTTGTTTGACGCGTTGTTTACGATTTTAAATAAACACTTACAGTAATCGCAGTTATAATTGCGTAGATCTCAGGTTGTTGAGCTGCAATTCGAGCGGCTCGGGGCTCATAACCTGTTGAAATTTGATCTTCGAATGTGTGTTTGGAGTAAAGAGTGCACTGGCTAATGAAGCCAATATGCGTGTATTTATTAATGCTAAAAATTATGATTGGTCGATACAAACAAAGATCGTCTAAGCCACAATTGAGTGACATATGATCGATCGTTGATGCATCGATCATTGATAGATGAGATATAATAAGCTAGTGATTACAACAAATGTTTCATCGTAATCAATTCCTTGCTGTTGTGAATATCCCTTGGCTACTAATCTCGCTTTGTACCTGGCAACCGATCCATCAGTGTTGAGTTTCCTTTTAAATACCCATCTGCATCTAATCAGCTTGTGTCCTGCAGGTGCCTCAGGTACAATCATCCACGTGTCATTATTCTTAAGTGATTTAAGCTCTTGATTGATCGCTTCCTCCTAAAGCTTTGCATCAGGCAGAGAAATTGCCTCCTTGTAAGTCATTGGGTCATCAGTCGATTCAATTAAATTAGCTTCTAACATGCGATCTTACCAAATTTGTAGAGCTTCAGTGTCGATCAATTGTTCGATTGGCTCCCAGGTATTGTCATCATCATCATAGCCTAGCCATTTAACCAGATATTGCCTTTTTTCATCAATCTCGCGTTCTCCGATGATTGCTTCAATGATATATTCTTGATCTTCTGGGTTGATGATTGTTGGAGATTTTAATATAATAGATTCATCAAATGTGACGTCGCAGCTGATCTCTATCCTCCTATTGGTTGGATCCCAGAGCCTGTACGCCTTCTTTTCGTCATGATAGCCAATCATTTTAAGCTTTTTGGATTGGGGCGCCAGTTTCGACCTTTTTTCTTTGCGAATATGCATATACGCGTCAGCCCATATGACGTGCAAGTTACTGATATCAGGTTTGTGACCGTGCCATAATTCAAATGGTGAAGCACTCTTCTTATTGACTCGCGTTGGCAATCGGTTGCATAAATATATAGTACTCGCAGCAAGTTCCACCCAAAGTTCGTCAGGTATGCCGGCAGTAATTTTAACTGCCCAGATTGACTCCATCAATGTCCGGTTATATCGTTCGGCTACACCGTTTTATTGCGGCGTATCCGGCATCGTCATTTCGTGATGAATTCCATTTTTGATTAAAAATTCACGCATCTCGGTGTTTACATACTCTCCTCCTCCATCTGATTAGAGAATCTTGAGTTTTCGGCCCGATTGCATCTCGGCGAATGCCTTGAATGTCTGGAATCGATTAAATGTATCACTTTTGTTGTCAATAAAATATGTTGTGATGTAGCGAGTGGCGTCATCGATGAAAGTTAATATATATTTCGCTCCATTGACTGATGGCATGGGCATCGGCCCGCACAGATCTGTATGCACCCTTCCGATAGGCTCCATCAATCGATTTTTCGCGTGTTCGAACGGCTTGCGGTACGACTTCGCATATTCACACCCGGTGCATATTTTGATATGTCCGGTTGACAGCCACATATCTCCGAGCCCTGTGACAAATTTGTTGATTGATTGCAGAGTATTTCGGCCCGGATGGCCTAGTCAGTAATACCATAATTTATAGTCATCGATCTTGGAATCGGCGATGTTTGCAATCTTGGAATCGGCTATGTTGAAATCAGCGATGTTTGCTTCTAGCTCTAGTAATGTCGATAAATAAAATAAGTCACCATCGGCTTGTCCGATTTTGATTTCTTCGTGATCCGCGCCGATTTTAATTACTGATCCGTCGCTCTTGAAGGTTATGTCATTTCTGTTGTAATTATTAGCTTATTATATCTCTCCTATCAATGATCAATGCATCAATGATCGATCATACGTCACTCAATTGTGGCTTAGACGATCTTTATTTTATATCGACCAATCATAAATTAGCATTAATAAATACATGCATATTGGCTTCATTAGCCAGTATGCTCTTTTACTCCAAAACACATATTCGAAGATCAAATTTCAACAGGTTATGAGCCCCGAGCTACTCAAATTGCAGCTCGACAACCTGAGATCTATACAATCATCTATGCAATTACAACTGCGATTACTGTAAGTGTTTATTTAACATTGTAAACAATGCATCAAACAAAGCAATAAACAATGCGACAAACAACACCGCGATAAAGCAACACGATAAACATGTAACGACATGATACAACGAAATGGACAACCTATACACATCATCGTCATCAGTAACAAGATCGATAAGATTGCGGTCTAAATCAAAAACAGACAACAGATATCAAACCCTTGATGACGACGAAGGATTGGATAGAAACCATCAGAGTAATATTGCATTTAGCCTCGATCGACAGGAACAGATGGCTACAACGATCAGAAATCAGGAAGATAAATTAGACATGCTTGCAACCCTAATGGGCGAATTGATGGCAAAAATCGACAAAACAATCACATCACCTAGCGTGCCAACCAATCAGAATGCAGCTACAGAAGGCAACATGCCATGACCATCACTATCACCAACAACATCAACAAAGCTTAACGATCTGGCGAAGGAGTACCTGAGATCGATCAACAAATTCGATGGATCGGGTGGTGCACCCAGATTGTTTAATTACTTTGATGCCATAGAGCAATTTATCACTAGCACCAATCTATCAGTACAAAAGGAAGAAGTCAACACAGCGATCAGTAAAATTACAGGCAACACTAGAATATAGTTATGGAGGCACATGAACACATCGGGAGAATTTGATTCATGGGATGAGCTTAAAGAGGCTATGACGCAAAAATACACACCAATGGAACAATTGTTATGAATACACAATAAGCTTGCGATGATGAAGCAAAAAGGATCGATCGAAGATTATAATGATGCATTCAACCGGATTATGGTGCAAATCGAAGATATGACCAACACAGAAGCTATACCGCAATATCTCCGGGGTCTAAGCCCCAGGTACTGGGAATTAATACTTGCGCGGGAGAATATGCCGACAACACTGGAGGCTTTACAACTCGCATGTATCAGGTTCGACCCGAATAACAAGCAAAGGTGCGACGAAGCCCACGCGATAGACCGAGGCGGCTATCGAGGCGGCTACTGAGGTGGCGACTGAGGTGGCTACCAAGGCGGCGGTCGCGACAACCAAGGCGGAAACGCCGGATGAAGCCGAGGCTATAATAACGATAACGGAAACAATCGAGGAGGTCATAATGACAGAGGCGACCGAGGCGGCGATCGCGGAGCCAATCGAGGTGGGAATTTTTGGAGATACCCTCGGAAATGTTACATCTGTGAGGGAGAACACGGAATATTTCAATGCAACAAATTCAATGATTGGGTAAAAACAGAAAAAGAAAAAGCTAAACCAAGAGCCGAAGCAAATCTGGTGATTGGCACCATTATCGATTCAGGTGCCACGCAACATATGTTCAACCAATTGGAGCTTTTTGAGATGGTGGCTGAGTACGACGGCTTGGTCATGTGTGCAGGGAATGAGAAATTACACGTGACGCATGTTGGGACAATTGAGCTCGACGATGAGCTGAAATTACGGGACATCTTATATATACAGAAATTTAATATCTGTGCAGGCATTGATACATAACGGAAATGACATAATCTTCAAGAGCGACGGATCAGTAATTAAAATCAGCGTAGATCACAAAGAAATTAAAATCGGACAAGCTGATGGCAACCTATTTCATTTATCGACATCAGAGCTAGAGCTAGAAGCAAACATCACCGATTCCAAGATTGCAAATATCGCCGATTCCAAGATTGATGACTATATATTATGGCATCACCGACTAGGCCATCCAGGCCGAAATACTCTGCAATCAATCAACAAATTTGTCACAGAGCTCGGAGATGTGCGGCTGTCAACTGGATAAATCGAAATATGCGCCGGGTGTGAACACGTAAAGTCACACCGCAAGCTATTCGGATATGCGAAAAATCGATCGATGGAGCCTATCAGAAGGGTGTACACAGATCTGTGCAGGCCAATGCCTATGCCATCAGTCAATGGAGCAAAATATATATTAACTTTCATCGATGATGCTACTCGCTATGTCACAACATATTTTATTGATAACAAAAGTAATACATTTGATCGATTCCGGACATTCAAGGCATTCGCCGAGATGCAATTGGGCCGAAAACTCAAGATTCTCCAATCAGATGGAGGAGGAGAGTATGTAAACACCGAGATGCACGAATTTTTAATCAAAAACGGAATTCATTATGAAATGACAATGCCGGACACGCTGCAACAAAACGGTGTAGCCGAACGATATAACCGGACATTGATGGAGTTAATCTGGGCAGTTAAAATTACTGCCAGCATACCTGACGAACTTTAGGCGGAACTTGCCACAAGTGCTACATATTTACGCAACCGATTACCAACACGAGCCAATAAGGAGAGTGCTTCACCATTTGAATTATGGCACAGTCACAAGCCTGATATCAGTAACTTGCGCATCATATGGGCTGATGCATATATGCATATTCACAAAGGAAAAAGGTCGAAACTGGTGCCCCTATCCAAAAAGCTTAAAATGATTAGCTATCATGATGAAAAGAAGGCATACAGGCTCTGGGATCCAACCAATAGGAGGATAGAGATCAGCCGCAACATCACATTCGATGAATCTATTATATTAAAATCCCCAACAATCATCAACCCAGAAGATCGAGAATATATCATCGAAGCGATCATTGAAGAATACAAGATTGATGAAAAAAGGGAATATCTAGTTAAATGGCTAGGCTATGATGATGACGACAACACCTGGGAGCCAATCGAACAATTGATTGACACTGAAGCTCTACAAATTTAGCAAGATCGCATGTCAGAAGCTAATTTAATTGAATTGACCGATAACCCAATGACCTACAAGGAGGCAATTTCTCTGCCTGATACAAAGCTTTGGGAGGAAGCGATTAATCAAGAGCTTAAATCATTTAAGAATAATGACACGTGGACGATTATATCTGAGGTGCCTACGGGACACAAGCCAATTGGATGCAGATGGATATTTAAAAAGAAACTCAACACTGATGGATCGGTTGCCAGGTATAAAGCGAGATTAGTACCAAGGGATATTCATAACAGCAAGGAATTGATTATGATGAAACATTTGCTCCTGTGGTGAAATTCATGTCAATCAGGGCACTTTTATCAATCGGAGCAACCTTAAACTTAGAAATTCACCAAATGGACGTAAAAACTGCGTTCCTGAATGGTGATCTTGATGAAGAGATCTACATGATGGTACCTGAAGAAATTGACCAATCGGAGCTATCACCGAGAGCTGTGTGTAAGCTCAATCGATCACTGTATAGACTAAAGCAATTACCTCGTATGTGGAATCAGAAGATCAACAACTACCTCAGCCAATCAAATTTTACAAGACTACAATCAGATTACAGCATTTATCTAAGAAGGAGACAAGAAGATCAATCGCTGATAATTATTACCATATATGTCGACGATCTGCTAATTCTGGCTGATTCGATGGAAACGATGAACAAATTCAAGGTGGAACTTAGCAACACATTCGATATGACAGACTGTGGCGAAATTAAACATTTTTTGGGTATTTGAGTCATGTGCAATTGAAAAACATACACAATCATAATTAATCAAAGTTACTTTGTCAATCAAATCATTATAAGGTTTAACATGATAGATGCCAAACCAATCAGTACACCCCTTGATCCATCCATTCAACTCAAAGCTGAAGGAGGAAAATCTGCAGACCAAAGTCTATTCAGACAAATGATCGGTGGCATAATGTACCTGATGATCGGGATAAGACCTGATCTAGCTGCTGCTGTCAGCATCATCAGTCAATTTTCGGCCAATCCAATGCAAGAACATCACTATGCTCTCAAATGATTATTAAGATATATTAAAGGAACAGCCAATTATAAGCTGTGCCTTGGACGCGATCAGGATCTAAGACTGATTAGTTTCAGTGATGCTAACTGGGGAGGAGACATTAACACACGACGATCAATCACAGGATATATTTTCAACCTATCAGGAGGAGTCATCAGCTGGTCAAGCAAACGCCAAGCAACCATTGCCCTATCAACAACTGAGGCAGAATATATGGCATTAGTACATGTGACGAAAGAAGCCATTTGGCTACGCACCCTATTGGATAAGCTAGGATATTTGCCGAATTGTATAACAACATTATTTGAAGATAACCAATCAGCAATTGCACTCACCAAAAATCCAATTAATCACGCTCGATCAAAGTATATCGACATTTAGCACTACTTTATTCGAGAGAAAGTTGAATCAAAGGTGATAGATATCGTTTACATAGCGACAGATAAAATGATTGCTGATGCATTAACCAAGCCACTTGCGCGACCAAGACTTGAAATGTTGATCACAAAAATGGGCTTACGTAACTAACATTATTTCTTTAAAAATTTTATATTCTTTATCACATCATTCTTATCACTCAAGTAGTACTTTATATATAGTTATTTGCAGTAAATGTACTTCATGGATACTATTCGTGATGTACAGTTGAACATTTTATTTCTATTTTTATTTTTTTTTATTATTTTTATTTATTTTTATCGAGATATATCAAGCAGGGGGAGTGTTGTAATTATTAGCTTATTATATCTCTCCTATTAATGATCGATGTATTAACAATCGATCATACATCACTCAATTGTAGCTTAGATGATCTTTGTTTTGTATCGACCAATCATAAATTAGCATTAATAAATACATGCATATTGGCTTCATTAGCCAGTGCACTCTTTTACTCCAAAACACACATTCGAAGATCAAATTTCAACAATTTCCGTCACATGTCAACACCCGCACAGATATTAAATTTCTAGCGATCTCTGGTATATATAAGACATCCTGTAATTTCAGCTCGTCATCGAGCTCAATTGTCCCAACATGTGTCATGTGTAATTTCTCATTCCCTGTACACGTGACCAAGCCGTCGTACTCAGCTACCGTCTCGAAAAGCTCCAATTGGTTGAACATATATTGCGTAGCGCTCGAATCGATAATGGCGCCAATCACCAGATTAGCTTCGGCTCTCGGTTTAGCTTTTTCTTTTTCTGTTTTTACCTAATCGTTAAATTTGTTGCATTGAAATATTCCATATTCTCCCTCACAGATGTAACATTTCCAAGGGTGTCCTCAAAAATTCTTGCCTCGATTGGCTCCGCGATTGCTGCCTCGGTCGCCTCTGTCATTATGATCTCCTCGATTGTTTCCGTTATCGTTGTTATAGCCTCGGCTTCGTCCGACGCTTCCGCCTCGGTTGTCGCGACCGCTGCCTCGGTAGCTGCCTTGGTCGCCGCCTCGGTCGCCACCTTGGTAGCCACCTCGGTAGCCGCCTCGGTCTGTTGCGTGGGCTTCGTTGTGCCTTTGCTTGTTATCCAGGTCGAACCTGATACATGCGAGTTGTAAAGCCTCTAGCATTGTCGGCATATTCTCCCGCGCAAGTATTAATTCTCGGTATCTGGGGCTTAGACCCCGGAGATATTACAGTATAGCTTCTATGTCAGTCATATCTTCGATTTGCGCCATAATCCGGTTGAATGCATCATTATAATCTTCGATCGATCCTTTTTGCTTCATTATCGCAAGCTTATTGCACATTTATAACAATTGTTCCATTGGTGTATATTTTTGCGTCATAGCCTCTTTAAGCTCATCCCACGAATCAAATTCTCCCAATGTATTCATGTGCCTCTATAACCACATTCTAGCATTGCCTGTAATTTTGCTGATCGCTGCATTGACTTCCTCCTTTTGTACTGATAGATTGGTGCTGGTGATAAATTGCTCTACGACATCAAAGTAATCGAACAATCTGGGTGTGCCACCTGATCCATTGAATTTGTTGATTGATCTCAGGTACTCCTTCGCCAGATCGTTAAGCTTTGTTGATGTTGTTGGTGATGGTGATGGTCATGGCATGTTGCCTTCTGTAGCTGCATTCTGATTGGTTAGCGCGCTAGGTGATGTGATTGTTTTGTCGATTTTTGCCATCAATTCGCCCATTAGGGTTGCAAGCATGTCTAATTTATCTTCCTGATTTCTGATCATTGTAGCCATCTGTTCCTGTCGATCGAGGCTAAATGCAATATTACTCTGCTGGTTGCTATCCAATCCTTCGTCGTCATCAAGGGTTTGATATCTGTCTGTTTTTGATTTAGACTGCAATCTTGTCGATCTTGTTGCTGATGACAATGATGCATATAGATTGTCCATTTCGTCATGTCGCATCATTGAATGCTATGTCATTACGTATTTATCATGTTGCTTTATCGCGGTGTTGTTTGTTGCATTGTTTATCACTTTGTTTGACACGTTGTTTACAGTGTTAAATAAACACTTACAGTAATCGCAGTTGTAATTGCATAGATGATTGCATAGATCTCAGGTTGTTGAGCTGCAATTTGAGCAGCTCGGGGCTCATAACCTGTTGAAATTTGATCTTCGAATATGTGTTTGGAGTAAAGAGCGCACTGGCTAATAAAGCCAATATACATGTATTTATTAATGCTAATTTATGATTGGTCAATACAAAACAAAGATTGTCTAAGCCACAATTGAGTGATGTATGATTGATTGTTGATGCATCGATCATTGATAGGAGAGATATAATAAGCTAATAATTACAACATCCAATAGAGTGCATAGCCAAATGGCTTCTTTCGTTGCATGTGCTAATACTATATATTCTGCCTCAGTTGTTGATAGGGCAACGGTTGGTTGGCGCTTGCTTGATCAGCTGATGGCTCCTCCTGATAGGTTGAAAATATAACCCATAGTTGATCATTGTGTGTTAATATCTCCTCCCCAGTTGGCATCACTGAAACCGATCAGTCTTAGATCCTAATCGTGTCCAAGGTACAGCTTATAATTGGCTGTTCCTTTAATATATCTTAATAATTATTTGAGGGTGTGGTGATGTTCTTGCATTGGATTGGCCGAAAATTAACTAATGATGCTGACAGCAGCAGCTAGATCAGGTCTCGTCCCGATCATCAGGTACATTATGCTACCGATCATTTGTCTGATAGACTTTGGTCTGTGGATTTTCCCCCTTCAGCTTTGAGTTGAATGGATGGATCAAGGGGTGTGCTGATTGGCTTGGCATCCGTCATGTTAAACCTTGTAATGATTTGATTGGCGAAGTGACTTTGATCAATTGTGATTGTGTGTGTTTTTCGATCGTGCATAACTCAAATACTCAAAAAATGTTTAATTTTGCCACAGTCCATCATATCAAATGCATTGCTAAGTTCTACCTTGAATTTGTTTATCATTTCTATCGAATCAGCTAGAATTAGTAGATCGTTGACATATATGGCAATAATTATCAGCGATTGATTGTCTTGTCTTCTTAGATAAATACTATGATCTGATTGTAGTCTTGTAAAATTTGATTGGCTGAGGTAGTTGTCGATCTTCTGATTCCATATATGAAGTGATTGCTTTAGTCCATATAATGATTGATTGAGCTTATATATAGCTCTCGATGACAGCTTCAATTGGTCAATTCCTTCAGGTACTATTATGTAGATCTCTTCATCAAGATCGCCGTTCAGGAAAGCAGTTTTTACGTCCATTTGGTGAATTTCTAAGTTTAGGACTGCTCCGATTGATAAGAGTGCCCTGATCAATGTAAATTTCGCCACGGGGGCAAATGTTTCATTGTAATCAATTCCTTGCTGTTGTGAATATCCCTTGGCCACTAATCTCACCTTGTACCTAGCAACCAATCCATCAGTGTTGAGCTTCTTTTTAAAAACCCATCTGCATCCAATCAGCTTGCGTCCCACATGTTGTAATTATTAGCTTATTATATCTCTCCCATCAATGATCGATTGTTACGTCACTCGATCATGGCTTAGATGATCTTTGTTTTGTATCGACCAATCATAAATTAGTATTAATAAATACACGCATATTGACTTCATTAGCCAGTGTGCTCTTTTACTCCAAAACACATATTCGAAGATCAAATTTCAACAGGTTATGAGCCCCGAGCCACTCAAATTGCAGCTCGACAATCTGAGATCTACGCAATCATCTACGCAATTACAACTGCGATTACTGTAAGTGTTTATTTAACATTGTAAACAATGCGTCAAACAAAGTGATAAACAATGCGACAAATGACACCGCGATAAAGCAACGTGATAAATACGTAATGACGCGACACAACGAAATGGACAACCTATATGCATCATCATCATCAGCAACAAGATCGACAAGATTGTGGTCTAAATCAAAAACAGACAGATATCAAACCCTTGATGATGACGAAGGATTGGATAGAAACCTTCAGAGTAATATTGCATTTAGCCTCGATCAACAGGAACAGATGGCTACAATGATCAGAAATCAGGAAGATAAATTAGACACGCTTGCAACCCTAATGGGTGAATTGATGGTAAAAATCGACGAAACAATCACATTACCTAGCGCGCCAATCAATCAGAACGCAGCTACAGAAGGCAACATGCCATGACCATCACCATCACTAACAACATCAACAAAGCTTAACAATCTGGCAAAGGAGTATCTGAGATCGATCAACAAATTCGATGGATCGGGTGGCATACCCAGATTGTTCGATTACTTTGATGCCGTAGAACAATTTATCACCAGCGCCAATCTATCAGTACAAAAGGAGGAAGTCAACGCAGCGATCAGCAAAATTACAGGCAATGCTAGAATGTGGTTACGGAGGCACATGAATACATCGGGAGAATTTGATTCATGGGATAAGCTTAAAGAGGCTATGACGCAAAAATATGCATCAATAGAACAATTGTTATGAATGCGCGATAAGCTTGCAATGATGAAGCAAAAAGGATTGATTGAAGATTATAATGACGCATTCAACCGAATTATGGTGCAAATCGAAGATATGACTGACACAGAAGCTATACCGCAATATCTCCAGGGTCTAAGCCCCAGGTACCAGGAATTAATACTTATACGAGAGAATATACCGACAATGCTAGAGGCTTTACAACTCGCATGCATCAGGTTTGACCCGGATAATAAACAAAGGCGCGACGAAGCCCACGCTACAGACCGAGGCGGCTACTGAGGTGGTGACCAAGGCAGATACCAAGGCGGCGACCGAGGCAGCTACCGAGGCAGTGGTCACGACAATCGAGGCAGAAGCGCCGGATGAAGCCGAGGCTACAACAACGAAAACGGAAACAATCGAGAAGGTCATAATGACAGAGACGACTGAGGCGGTAATCGTGGAGCCAATCGAGGCGGGAATTTTCGGGGACACCCTCAGAAATGTTACGTCTGTGAGGGAGAATACAGAATATTTCAATGCAACAAATTCAACAATTGGGTAAAAACAGAAAAAGAAAAAGCTAAACCGAGAGCCAAAGCAAATCTGGCGATTGGCGCTATCATCGATTCGGGCACCACGCAACATATGTTCAACCAATTGGAGCTCTTCGAGACGGTGGCTGAGTACGACAGCTTGGTCACGTGTGCAGGGAATAAGAAATTACGCACGACGCACATTGGGACAATTAAGCTCAACGACGAGCTGAAATTATGGGACGTCTTATATATACCGGAGATCGCCAGAAATTTAATATCTGTGCGGGCGTTGACACGTGACGGAAATGACATAACTTTTAAGAGTGACGGATCAGTAATTAAAATCAGTGCAAATTACGAAGAAATTAAAATCGGACAAGCCAATGGCGACCTATTTCATTTATTGACATCAGAGCTAGAGCTAGAAGCAAACATCGCCAATTCCAAGATTGCAAACATCGCCGATTGCAAGATCGATGACTATATATTATGACATCACCGACTAGGCCATCCGGGCCGAAATACTCTGCAATCAATCAACAAATTTGTCACAGGGCTCGGAGATGTACGGCTGTCAACCAGACAAATCGAGATATGCGCCGGGTGTGAACATACAAAGTCACACCGCAAGCCATTCGGACACGCAAAAAATCGATCGATGGAGCCTATCGGAAGGGTGCACACAGATCTGTGCAGGCTGATGCCCACGCTATCAGTCAATGGAGCAAAATATATATTAACTTTCATCGATGACGCTACTCGCTACGTCACAACATATTTTATTAATAACAAAAGTGATACATTTGATCGATTCCAGATATTCAAGGCATTTGCCGAGATGCAATTGGGCCGAAAACTCAAGATTCTCCAATCAGATGGAGAAGGAGAGTATGTAAATACCGAGATGCGTGAATTTTTAATCAAAAACGGAATTTATCACGAAATGACAATGCCAGACATGCTGCAACAAAACGGTGTAGCCGAACGATATAACCAGATATTGATAGAGTCAATCTGGGCAGTTAAAATTACTGCCGGCATACCTGACAAACTTTGGGTGGAACTTGCCGCAAGTGCTACATATTTACGCAACCGATTGCCAATGCGAGCCAATAAGGAGAGTACTTCACCATTTAAATTATGGCACAGTTACAAGTCTGATATCAGTAACTTGCACGTCATATGGGCTGACGTGTATATACATATTCGCAAAGAAAAAAGGTCGAAGCTGGTGCCCCGATCCAAAAAGCTTAAAATGATTGGCTATCATGACGAAAAGAAGGCGTACAGGCTCTGGGATCCAACCAATAGGAGGATAGAGATCAGCCGCGACATCACATTCGATGAATCTATTATATTAAAATCTCTAACAATCGTCAACCCAGAAGATCGAGAATATATCATCGAAGCAATCATCGGAGAATGCAAGATTGATGAAAAAAGGGAATATCTGATTAAATGGCTAGGCTATGATGATGACGACAACACCTGGGAGCCAATCGAATAATTGATCGACACTGAAGCTCTACAAATTTAGCAAGATTGCATGTCAGAAGCTAATTTAATTGAATCGACCGATGACCTAATGACCTACAAGGAGGAAATTTCTCTGCCTGACATAAAGCTTTGGGAGGAAGCGATCAATCAAGAGCTTAAATCACTTAAGAATAATGACACATGGACAATTGTACCTAAGGTGCCTGTGGGACACAAGCTGATTAGATGCAGATGGGTATTTAAAAAGAAACTCAACACTGATGGATCAGTTGCTAGGTACAAAGCGAGATTAGTAGCTAAGGGATATTCACAATAGCAAGGAATTGATTATGATGAAACATTTGCCCCCGTGGCGAAATTCACATCGATCAGGACACTCTTATTAATCAGAGCAGTCCTAAACTTAGAAATT
Organism: Endogone sp. FLAS-F59071; assembly: GCA_003990785.1. Classification (NCBI taxonomy): domain Eukaryota; kingdom Fungi; phylum Mucoromycota; class Endogonomycetes; order Endogonales; family Endogonaceae; genus Endogone; species Endogone sp. FLAS-F59071. The sequence continues at coordinate 1,428 of RBNK01001496.1, read as the reverse complement.
CACCAAATGGATATAAAAACAGTGTTCCTGAACAGCGATCTTGATGAAGAGATCTACATGATGGTACCTGAAGAAATCAACCAATCTGTAAGAGTGATATTATTAGATATTACAAATAACTGTTACTGTGCTACAGCACTACTTAGAACATTCTAATTACTTAAATCCGAAAGAAGAAATCAATACTTCCTTATCAAGAAGACGTAGACACCATCAACATCGTAGACACCATCAACATTATAGACACTGTCAACATCGTAGACACCGTCAATATCGTAGACACTGTCAACATCATAGGCACCGCCAACATCATAGGCATCGCCAACAACATCAATACTATTGAAGATTTATAGTTAGCTTATATTATCTTAGCCTTTCAATTTTGTATAAATATCCCTCAATTCTTTATTCAATAAAGATCAGTCCGACAATCAGTCAATCAGTTCTTCAATCCTCAAAATCCCCTTAAAACAATTCCTTATACAAATACATCGAGTTTATACAAGAAGCCAAAACCTCAAGAGGTTTTGCATAATGCAGATAGTTGCAGACTCATTAAATTGAAGTTCTGCACTATTCTCGCAATTCCTTTCTAAATGAGTTCAATAGCAGTGTACACTCAAGATCCCTTTGAGAGCTAAAGATCTCACCCCCCTTCTACACACATCAAGAGTGCTAAAAGACTATAAGTCTGAAATTCACAATTAATAATCTTATAAAGAAACAAAGTACTTTCGATACCTTAGAAACCTTGCGACGTACTCGGAGATTCCTAAGTCCAACGCGGATTAGTATCATCAGACGCTTCCTTACAGGCGGTTTAGGAGAAACCCCCTTACACAATCGGAGCTGTCACCGAGAGCTGTATGTAAGCTCAATCAATCACTGTATAGACTAAAGCAATCACCTTGTATGTAGAATCAGAAGATCGATAACTACCTCAGCCAATCAAATTTTACAAGACTACAATCAGATCACAGCATTTATCTAAGAAGGAGACAAGAAGATCAATCGCTGATAATTATTACCATATATGTCGACGATCTGCTAATTCTGGCTGATTCGATGGAAACAATGAACAAATTCAAGGCAGAACTTAGCAACACATTTGATATGACGGACTGTGGCGAAATTAAACATTTTTTGGGTATTCGAGTCATACGTGATTGAAAAACACACATGATCACAATTGATCAAAGTCACTTCGCCAATTAAATCATTACAAGGTTTAATATGACGGATGCCAAACCAATCAGTACACCCCTTGATCCATCCATTCAACTCAAAGCTGAAGGAGGAAAATCCGCAGACCAAAGTCTATTCAGACAAATGATCGGTAGCATAATGTACCTGATGATCAGGACGAGACCTGATCTAGCTGCTGCTGTCAGCATCATCAGTCAATTTTCAGCCAATCCAATGCAAGAA
>RBNK01001495.1:0-15022 GCA_003990785.1 Endogone sp. FLAS-F59071 | reverse complement strand
TATAGTCTATGACTAGCATCTATATCTATAGCTATTTTGTTTATAGCTCTTAGTAAAATAGTTTACAGCTCTTAGTAAAATAGTTCATAAATTAATTAACCATTTTTCTAATATATACAAAACTCTTCAAGTTATAATTTGATATCCTTATTGGTAGAGAGATTAAATCTAGTGACTTGTTCACTTTTTCATTCTAATAGCTTAGCCTTCTAGTCAGTTCATATAATCTGCATTATAAAGAATTCCTTTTGTTCATCTTTGTTATCACTTTCTATTATCTGTGGGTGAACTTCTCTTTCTAAGTCAATGAGTATTTTTATAAGGGGGTTTTTTATGAACTACCTTTGAGGAAGCATTTGATAATACTAATCCACATTGGACTTAGGAATCTCTGGGTATGTCGCAAGGTTTCTAAGGTATCAAAAGTACTTTGTTTCTTGATAAGAATATTAATTATAGTTTTCAGATTTATAGTCTTTTAGTACTTTTGATGTATGTAAAAGGGGGTGAGATCTTTAGCTCTCAAAGGGATCTTGAGTATACACTGCTATTGAACTGAGTTTTATTGAATAAAGAATTGAGAGGGTATTTATATAAAAGATTAGATAATACTGCTATAAAGATAGCTGCTTAAAATAGTACTTCTGATAGTAGTAATACTTCAAAAAGGAATACTGAAATAAGTAATGCAGTAAAAGGTAATACTGTAAAAAGTAATAATCAAAAAGGGAATTACTAGAGATAGTAATTTGATAAAAGGAAATACTATATGAAGTATTTCTGAAATGAGTAATACTAAGATAAGTAATGTAGAAAAAGGAAATGCTTCAATAGGTAATACTACTAAAAGCATTTCTGAATACAGTAATGCTACAAAAGGAATTTCCTAAAACAGAATTTCCTTATTAAGTAATTTCTTAATTGACAATGCTCTATTTGGCAATACCTCATTCGGTATTTCTAATTCGAGAACTACCATATCAGGTAATTCTATTTCGAGTATTTCTTCAAGGGGGAATTCCTCATTTGTCTCAGATTAACTAGATGTTTTGGAGTCTTCTCTATTCAAAAAGTTAGAGATGATGTAGGTATTGTCTCGAGGGTATTTCTCCTTTATAACTTCCAGTATTCTGTCTAGTTGTTCTTCAGGAATTCTGTCCCGTTTTCTAAGTGAGAGTGTTCCAATCCGGTTGATTGCTTGTGGCCATCATTTGAAGAAGTGGAATATTCTTCTTTCTCTCTTAAATTCGGTATCTGTCAATCCTATTTAGTTCTTGGCTTTAATAAGGTTAGGTACTAATATATTGTCAATAGTGGTAAATAAGACATAACCCATTTGATAGTAAGCCTGATATTGTTTAGAGATATTGAATGTTCTGAATATGTTTATATTGTCTTGTGAGTATTATACTATGTCATCATTATCTTCCAACATGACTTCAACATATACTCAATCAGTTTCATAGTGTTGTTGACTGATTGCTTTATCGATTAAAGTTTCTACTTCATCTATATTCAGAGGTAGAGGTTCTTAATGATGAGCAGTGTTGTAGTGGTTGTCTCCATTGTATGGAATAACTCTAAGTCCAGTTGTAATCCTAATGGCAGGCATGGTTGTTTGTTATATTTCTACAAGTATTTTGTTAATACTTTATATATTACTCTTATAACTCTTCTCTTTTTGAAAAAATAGCATTCATGCTATTTCTGTAAAGACTTGTGATATTTTTCCAGTGCTTTATCTACATTTGTCAGATTGCTAAGCAGTTCTCATGTCACATCATATAAGGAGTATCCTTTCCACTTGATTAGGTATTGCGGTGTCGATCTGTTGCCTTGTTTGGTAATCCACTGATCTAAGATTTCTTCTACTTCAAATTCTTCTGTATTATTGACCAAAATTGGTGTAAGTGGTATGACTTGTCTGTCCAGAAATAGGTTATCATTATTTAGTATATAACATTTCAGTAATAATACATGAAATACAGGGTGAATCCTCATTATTGATAGTAACTCCAGTTTGTAAGTGACAGCTGATATTTTTGTGATAATCTTAAATAGTCTGAGAAACTTATTCTGAAGTTTCTTTGAAGATTGATTAGATAATTGTTACAATGTGATATGTCTTGAGAATAGCAAGACTATTTCATCTATCTCAAATGATTCTTCACATCTTTTTTTATTTGCATATTTTATCTATTGTAATTGTGCTTCATAAATTGTATCTTGTGCCTTAGTCAGCAGGTTGGTCATTCATATAGTAAAGTCATCAATGGCTTGTACTGTTGATTCAACCTTTTCTAGTAACAGGGTTGCTAGTGTCAGTAGGTGATAGCTATAGTTTAGGAAGAATGGTGATAGTTTCATTGACTTTTGCTGAGCATTATTGCATACAAATTCAGTGGTAGTTAAATGTTCATCCCAATCATTCTATCAATAGTTGACATAAGTTCTAAGCATTTGTTCTAATGTTTGGTTCATGCGTTCTGTTTGTCCATTAGTCTGTGAGTGAAATACAGTTGAGAGTGCTATTTTTGTTTCAAGTGTTTTGAATAGTGATTGCCAAAAGTTACTTGTAAACTTTGGGTCTCAATCACAGATAATAATTCGTAGTAGTCCATGTAGGCAAAAAATATTGTCAAAAAATATTTTAGCTATATCTGGTGCAGTATCAGTTATTTTATTTGCAATAAAGTGAGTTTATTTGCTAAGTCGATCGACAAAGATAGTTATTGCATCTTTTCTGAATCTTGTTTTTGGCAGTTGAACAATGAAGTCTATACTGATTTGTTCCCATTTTTTGGCAGGTATAGGTAGTGGTTGTAATAGTTCAGTGGGTGATTGTCTAAGTATTTTGTTACATTGACAAGTATCATAAGAAGCTATGAAACTCTTAGTACTTGTAAACATTTTTAGCTAGTAAAAGTTTCTAGTAAGTGCTTTGTAAGTTTTATTAAATCTGAAGTGGCCTGCTAAGGGTATATCATAATGTTCTTGTAGAATCTTGACACGAAGATTTGATGGTATAAAGAGTTGATCCTCATAATAGAGGTTGTTATTTTGAATCTTGAATTTGTTTGTTATATCTGGTCTGGTATTGAGTTCTTCTATGATTTTCTATACTTCTTTGTCTATCTGAACTCCTTCTTGAATTTCTTGTATCCAGTTGTCTATGATTTCGATGATGGCTTTGATTTATTTATCCTTCTATTGTTATCAGAATAATGTATCTGCTACAACATTAAGCTTTCTGGGTTTGTAGATTATTTCAAAGTGATAATTGTTGAGATGGTTCATCTATCATGCTTGTTGGATGGAGAGGGTCAGCTGTTTGTTCAGGTATTTGAGTGATTTATGATCTGTATAGATCAGAAATTTGTTACCTATCAGGTAGTGTCTCTATGCCTGTGTTGCGTCAATTATTGCAAGTAACTCCTTTTCATGAACAGGGTAATTTCTTTCTGCAAATGATATTTTTCTTAAATGGTAGGCAATAGGTTGGTCTTCTTGTGAAAGTACAGCTCTAATTGCATAATCTGAGATGTTGGTAGTTACTACAAATTATAGGTTCTAATCTGGGCTTCTAAGGACAGGTACAGTTGTTAACTTTTCTTTCAAGATTTCGAAGGCTATATCATGGTTTTTATTCTATTCTTGAATAATATTTGTGCCTATAACTGTCAGATCATATAGGCATACTACAATTCCTGCATAATTCTTGATAAACCTTCAGTAGTATTCTGCCAGTCCTAGGAAGGATTGTATTTCCTTGATCATTATTGGTTTCTCCCATTTCTTGATTACCTCGATTTTTGCAAGGTTGACTAAAATGCCTTGTTCATTGATTTGGTATCCAAGATATGCAACTTCTTTTTGTAAAAAGTTATATTTGCTGAGTTTGGTATACAACTGATATTTCCTCAGTATTTCCAGTACTTGGTGGAGATGTTGTAAGTATTCTTCTTTTGTCTTACTGTAGATCAGTATATTATCAATGTAGGTAACTATAAATTCATCAAGTAGTGGTCTGAATATGTCATTCATCAGCCCTTGAAATGTTGCAGGTGCATTTGTCAGTCCAAAAGGTATGACTTTCCATTTGTAATATCCATATCAAGTTCTAAATACTGTTTTCGGAATGTCTTCTTTAGCAATGTGGATCTGATAATATTCTGATCATAAGTTGATTACTGAGAATATGGTTGCTCCTTTGAGTTGGTCAAATAATTCCATGATGTTGGGTAATGCATATCAGTTCTTGATGGTTATATCATTGAGTTGTCAATAGTCGATATATATTCTAATTTCATTCTTCTTTTTGACAAATATAATAGGTGCTCTGAAAGGCAATATGCTAGGTTGAATAGATCCTTATTCAATTAATTCTTCTAGGGTCTTCTTGAGTTCTTGTAACTCTGGTCTGGATAATTGATAAATTTTTTTGAATAGTGGTTCTGTGCCAGGTATTAAGTCAATTTAGTGATCGATACTTCATTTTGATGGTAGTCCTTCTGGTAAGTTTATAGGGAATTGGTCTGCAAACTCAGTGATAAGTGGTTATAGAGATATGTCTAGGCTATTAATGTCTATATCGGTTTCAGTAGTTATTTTAGCAATGTCCTTTTCTGTAATAATATAGCAGTAAACTATATCATCTTTTTTGAGGTGTTGGTAGAATTTTTTGGCTGAGTAGAGTCAGATCTTGCCATTTCTTGATCTGGAGACCAATTTGATACCCTTGTTTCAATAAGTAAACTCTATAGTTCTGCTTGGCCAGTCAATGTTAGGGTTCTTCTAATCTAGCTAACTTTTTCTGAATACTATACTTAGTCCAGGCATACCTATGATTTCAAAGTTTAGTGCATTCTGGTATGATTCGATTAAGATTGGAAGATTCTTGGCGGTATGGGTAACTCATTGGGTTCCTCCATCAGCAACTTCTACAATCATTGCAGCTTTGCAAGATGACTTGATTACTTTGAGTTAATTAGCTAGCTGTTTGCTAATAAAATTGTATATTGCTCCACTGTCAATTAGTACATTGACTGTTTCATTCTTCATTGTTCCTTTGTAGAAAAGAAGTTCTGTCTTCTTTCCGAGTAATGATAAGGTTCTATGTTCTACCTTTTCTTCTATTTTTTCCACTTTTGTTTCTTCGATAGATCATATGTCTATTGTATCTTCAATTGACCAATCTGTTTTCTTCTCCTTGGTTGGTAATTTTATAGCTTTGTGTACTTGTTTCGCTTCTTCTTCCTCCTTTGCTAATTGTTGGATTTGTGGTTTCTTGCTTTCTTCAATATAGCCCCAGCATTTCCAGGCATCATCTGCACAGTAGGTTCTGTTTCCATGAGGACAGCATCCATATGGTACTATTCCTTATACCATCTTCAGATACCAACATTCATCTTTGGTGAGTGTAGGTTTCTTTTTGTCTGTCGATCCAAATCCTCCTGCAGTGTATTCGGTTTTTGGAAGTTGTTCTATAACTTTGGCTGTTACTGAGTTGTCTAGTTTGATAAATATGAATTATACTAGCTTGGCTCCTTTGGTGACTCAGTATTTGTGACAAGCTGATAAGTTGTGAACTGTGAGTATAATTTCACCAGTGTAGTCTGCATCAATAACCTCTGCTTTGATTGAGATTCCTTCCTTGATTTTGCTGCTTTTATCTAAGATTTGTGTATAAGTTCCATTTGGTGATTTTAAGGCAATTCCTGTCTTGATCAGGAAAATTAATCCTGATGGGATTAGTGCATCTTCATTTGCATGGATATCATATTCTGCAGAGTTTGCTATTCTCTTGGTAGGTACTATAGCATCTGGGTACTTCTTTTCGACTAGGAAATTGGTTTCATTGCTGGTTTCTTGTATTATGTATAGTCATTCATCTTCTGATGATTCTTCCAATTCTTCTTCTTCATCTTCTTGCTTTCCTTCTTTAATATTGGCCAGTTCTTACCAAGTGCCATTGTAGGCTGGATCACATTCCTTACCATCGATAGTAGATGAGTTATGGATAGTCCAAAGATCTTGCGGGTAGATTTCATCCCAATATACTCCTTGCTCATATCTTTTCTTGTCTTCTCAGAACTTTCTTTTGCCAATGTATTAATAGCTTCTCTAGAAAATGTCATAAATTTCTTCAGTATTGTTGGCATAAGGGTATGGGTTCTTGCTATGATAGGGTCCATTATTCATTAGTGGTATCTATCGGCATCTTGGCTGTAGTTTTATCCTTTGATCTTTCTTTTTAATGATGAGGAAGTCTTCTACTTTAGTTTCATCTGGTATGAGGTGAGTTGTTGAACAGTTACACATGTGTTCTGCACAATAGATATATTGATCGCAGAATGGGCATCTTGTTTGCACCATATTCCAATTAATAAAGGTGATTTGTTCTTGTTCATTTAACTTGCGGTATCCTTGGCTATATTTTTCTTCGATTACATATAGTTAGCTGATATCTCTTAGATCCATTTCTTCTTCAGTAGTCATGCTTTTACTTGCACCCTTGATTTCTTCTTTCTTTGTAATCTTTTCTCCCAAAATAGTGTGAGTACTTTTACATTTAGGCATAATATGTCCATATCTTCCACAATTGAAGCAGGTCTTTGTTTTCTTCCAGTCATCCTTGTTTTCATCCTTCTTAAAATTGTTTTGCCATGTCAAGTTGTTGTTATAATTTCCTCATCCTCCTCTGAATCCTTCTTGGGGGTTAAATCCTTCTCAATGGTAAGTATTGGTTGTTGTTTTGCTGCTTGAGCCCAAGTTGTAATTTTTGTTTTCTGTTTGTATTTGTTATGCTAATAGAATTATATATGCTGATTTGATGACCATACCGAAACATCATTGTTTATGAGTATATGGGCTCCCTCTCTCCTTAATGTGAGTTTCCAGCCACTGCAGAAGGGTCTTGAATAAGGTGTCAGCTTGTGCACCACAAGTGATATGATTGTTATCATCATAAGGCATTCCAATAATGATGAGATCAGCATCAATTTCTGTGGTAAAAGCTTTAAAGATTTTGGTTCCTTTGGTGTTAAACCTTGCTGTAGCCAGTCATTTCTTTACTTCGGCAATATGTACACTACTGCGGAATTTATCAATCAGTAAGGATCTAAGGCCTTGTTGGATAGGGATATTTAGATATCCTGGTTGGGCCTCACCAGCTGCTTGAGCTGCTACCAGGGTTGTATCTTGCTAGGTCAAAGGTTTTCTAGGCAGATTTTACCACCAAATTGCTGCTGATTTTCTGAGAAATCCAGCCATTTTGTTGACCTGTACATATGACTTAATATATACTTGTTTAGGTATATAATTGACATTGTTGGTGAGTCTATCGTCTGATACTCGATCATCATTCCAGCTATTAGCATTGTAATTAGCTTCAATAGCTGATATAAATACAGCAACTTCCTTGGCTTCTCTATTAAAGGGTTGTAGGTTGACTGCTTTGGTTGTCTGACTGAGTTGTGCTACTTGTCCTATAAGTGTAGTTAAGGCTGCTACTTATACAGTTAATGTGGCAATTGTGGCATCAGCTATTATATCGGTGAATGTAGTTGGTGTGGGTAGTAGTGATATAGAAAGTTCATTTTCTCCTTTGTCGGTTTGTTAGATGTATTCTCTTACTTCATAATCAAATATTTTGTCTTCTAAGTTGAGGTCTTCTGATTCTTCAAGTATGTTAGCTTCGAGTGTAATTCTTCAAACAGTTGTATCAGCATCTTCAATAAATGCAGTGTTGGCGTTGTGATAGATGGTTATATCTGGTTTGTATAAGTCACTTATATCAGTTGCTTCTCTAAATATTAGTTTGTTCAGTCTAGATATATATCGGAATATAGATGTTATAAGGTTGATAGGTTCCTCGATCGATAGTAGTATAATGGGTATAGTTGGTCCTAATGGTATTGTGTTGGCAAATCATGTAAGGTCTTCTGCTACTAATTTCTCAAATAATCCATTTGCAATTCAGTAGTAAATGGTGCCTCGGTATATTAAGTAATCAAATAGTGAGTTGGTAATCTACTCTTTGATAACTTGGCAATTATTATATCCTTGTACAGTAGATGTGAGGTTGGTGAATTGGTGTTCAGCCCATATAATGGAAATGATATCATGATCTTCTTTGATGTTTTCATAGAGGAAATCTTGAAATGCTTCGAAGTAGGCTTCAGTTCTAAGAGAGTTTTCGAATTCTTCTAAAAGTTTATTATAGAGTTCAAGGTATGTTTTACCTTGTAAATGAGCTACTGTTATTGAATCAGTGCTTCATAGCAGTTGCTGATATTGTGTCCACTTAAAGGATTCTGTAATATATGTAGCCTCTCTGGCTGTTGGAAGTAAGATGTATGTAGTGTCTTTAGTAGCACTCCAAGTATATCGGTTGTATCTAAAAAGAGATTGGTAATTCTAGGCCTTTGTAAAAATATTAGTAATATGTTTCTGATTATTATAATGGTTTTTCATTACCACTGCTACCAAGTTATAAGGGGGTTTTTTATAAACCACCTTTGAGGAAGCATCTGATGATACTAATCTGCATTGGACTTAAGAATCTCTGAGTACATCGTAAGGTTTCTAAGGTATTGAAAGTACTTTGTTTCTTGATAAGAATATTAATTATGGTTTTCAGACTTATAGTCTTTTAGCGCTCTTGATGTGTGTAGAAGGGGGTGAGATCTTTAGCTTTCAAAGGGATCTTGAGTATGCACTGCTATTGAACTGAGTTTTATTGAATAAAGAATTAAGGGGGTATTTATATAAAAGATCAGATAGTACTGCTATCAAGGTAGCTGCCTAAAATAGTACTTCTGATAGCAGTAATACTTCAAAAAGGTGTTGAAGTTTTGATCTTCGAATGTGTATTTTGGGGGTAAAGAGCACACTGGCTCATGAAGCCAAATATGCATGTATTTATTAATGCTAATATATGATTGGTCGATATAGACAAGGATTGTCTAAGCCACGATTGAGTGATGTAGCATTGATCATCGATGAGAGAAAGAGATATAATAAGCTAATAATTTCAATACTTCCTCTGCTTGACATATCTCGATAAAAAAATAAAAATAAAATGTTCAACTGTACATTATGAATGGCATCTATGAAGTACATTTACTGCAAATAACTATATGTAAAATACTACTTGAGTGATAAGAATGACATAATAAAGAAAATAAAAGTTTTTGAAAAAGAAAAAAAAAAACAGTTAGTTACGTAAGCCCATTTTTGCAATCAACATTTCAAGTCTGGGTCATGCAAGTAGCTTGGTTAATACATCAGCGATTATTTCATCTGTTGTCATGTAAATGATATCTATTATCTTTGATTCAACTTTCTCTTAAATAAAGTAGTGCTGAATTTCAATATGCTTTGATCAAGCATGATTAATTAGGTTTTTAGTGAGGGCAATTGCTGATTGGTTATCTTCAAATAAGGTTGTCACACAATTCGGTAAATATCCTAGCTCATCCAATAGGGTGCATAGCCAAATGGCTTCTCTCGTCACATGTGCTAATACTATATATTCTGCTTCAGTTGTTGATAGGGCAACGGTTGGTTGGTGCTTGCTTGACCAGCTGATGGCTCCCCCTGATAGGTTGAAAATATAGCCTGTGGTTGATTATCATGTATTAATGTCTCCTCTCCAGTTGGCATCACTAAAACCAATCAGCCTTAGATCCTAATCGCATCCAAGGCATAGCTTATAATTAGCTGTTCCTTTAATATATCTTAATAATCGTTTGAGGACATGGTGATGTTCTTGCATTGGATTGGCTGAAAATTGACTGATGATGCTAACAGCAGCAGCTAGATCAGGTCTCGTCCTGATCATTAGGTACATTATACTACTGATCATTTGTCTGAATAGATTTTAGTCTGCGGATTTTCCCCCTTCAGCTTTGAGTTGAATAGATGAATCAAGGGGTGTACTGATTGGCTTGGCATCTATCATGTTAAACCTTATAATGATTTAATTAGCAAAGTGACTTTGATCAATTGTGATTATATGTGTTTTTCAATCACGCATGACTTAAATACCTAGAAAATGTTTAATTTCACTACAATCCATCATATCAAATGCATTGCTAAGCTCTACCTTGAATTTGTTTATCATTTCCATAGAATCAGCTAGAATTAGTAGATCGTCGACATATATGGCAATAATTATCAGCAATTGATCATCTTATCTTCTTCTTAGATAAATGCTGTGATCTGATTATAGTCTTGTAAAATTTAATTGGCTGAGGTAGTTGTCAATCTTCTGATTCCACATATGAGGTGATTGCTTTAGTCCATACAATGATCAATTGAGCTTATACACAGCTCTCAGTGACAGCTCTGATTGGTCAATTCCTTCAGGTACCATCATGTAGATCTCCTCATTAAGATCACCATTCAGGAATGCAGTTTTTATATCCATTTGGTGAATTTCTAAGTTTAGGGTTGCACTGATCAATAAAAGTGTTCTAATTGATATGAATTTTGCCACGGGAGTAAATGTTTCATTGTAATCAATTCCTTGCTGTTGTGAATATCCCTTGGCAACTAATCTCACCTTGTATCTGGCAACTGATCCATCAGTATTGAGCTTCTTTTTAAATACCCATCTACATCCAATTGGCTTGCATCCCACAGGCATCTCAGGTATAATCATCCACGTGTCATTATTCTTAAGTGATTTAAGCTCTTGATTGATCGCTTCCTACCAAAGCTTTGCATCAGGCAGGGAAATTACTTTCTTGTAGGTCATTGAGTCATCAGTTGATTCAATTAAATTAGCTTCTGGCATGCGATCTTGCCAAATTTGTAGAGCTTCAGTATCTATCAATTGTTCGATTGGCTCCCAGGTGTTGTCATTATCATCATCATAGCCTAGCCATTTTACCAGATATTGCCTTTTTTTATCAATCTTGTATTCTCCAATAATTGCTTCAATGACATATTCTTGATCTTCTGAGTTGACGATTGTTCGGGATTTTAATATAATAGATTTATCAAATGTGACGTTATAGCTGATCTCTATCTTCCTATTGGTTGGATCCCAGAGCCTGCATGCCTTCTTTTCATTATGATAGCCAATCATTTTAAGCTTTTTGGATCGGGGCACCAGTTTCAACCTTTTTCCTTTGCGAATATGCATATATGCGTCAGCCCATATGACACATAAGTTACTAATATCAGGCTTGTGACTATACCATAATTCAAACAGTGAAGCACTCTCCTTATTGGCTCGCATTGGCAATCAGTTGCGTAGATATGTAGCACTTGCAGCAAGTTCAGCCCAAAGTTCGTCAGGTATGCCGGCAGTGATTTTAATGGCCCGGATCAACTCCATCAATGTCCAGTTATATCGTTCGGTGATACCGTTTTGTTGTGGCATGTCTGGCATCGTCATTTTATGATAGATTCCATTTTTGATTAAAAATTCACACATCTCGGTGTTTACATACTTTCCCCCTCTATCAGACTGGAGAATCTTTAGTTTTTGGCCCGATTGCATTTCGGTGAATGCCTTGAATGCCCAGAATCAATCAAATGTATTACTTTTGTTGTCAATAAAATATGTTGTAACATAGCGAGTGGTGTTATCAATGAATGTTAATATATATTTCACTCCATTGACTGATAGTGTGGGCATCAGCCCATACAGATCTAAGTGCACCCTTCTAATAGGCTCTATCGATTGATTTTTCGCATGTCCAAAAGGCTTGTGGTATGACTTCGCATGTTTACACCCAGCACATATTTCGATTTGTATAGTTGACAGCCACACATCTCTGAGCTCTATGACAAATTTGTTGATTGATTGCAGAGTATTTCAGCCTGAATGGCCCAGCCGGTGATGCCATAGTATATAGTCATCAATCTTAGAATCGGTGATGTTTACTTCTAGCTCTAGTGATGTTGATAAATGAAATAGGTTGCCATCAGCTTGTCTGATTTTGATTTCCTTATGATCTGCGCTGATTTTAATTACTGATCTGTCGCTTTTGAAGGTTATATCATTTCCGTCACTTGTCAATGCCCACACAGATATTAAATTTCTAGTGATTTCCAGTATATATAAAACATCCCATAATTTCAGCTCATTGTCAAGCTCAATCGTTCCAATGTGTGTGGCATGTAGCTTCTCATTCTCTGTACACATGACTAAGCCGTCATGCTCAGCCACTGTCTCAAAAATCTTCTATTGGTTGAATATATGTTGCGTGGTGCCTGAATCGATGATGGTGCCAATCGCCAGATTTACTTTGGCTCTTGGTTTAGCCTTTTCTTTTTCTGTTTTTACCCAATCATTGAATTTGTTGCATTGGAATATTCCATGTTCTCCCTTATAGATGTAACATTTCCGAGGATATCCCTGAAAATTCCCACCTCGATGGGCTCCGCAATCACTGCCTCGGTTGCCTCTGTCATTATGATAGCCTCCTCGATTGTTTCCATTATCATTGTTATAGCCTCAGCCTCATCCGGTACTTCCGCCTCGATTGCCGTGACTGCCGCCTCGGTAGCTGCCTCAGTAGCTACCTCGGTCTATCACGTGGGCTTTGTCGCACCTCTGCTTACTATCTGGGTCGAACCTGATGCATGTGAGTTGTAAAGCCTCCAGCATTGTCGGCATATTCTCCCATGCAAGTATTAATTCCCGATACCTGGGGCTTAGACTCCAGAGATATTGCGGTATAGCTTCTGTATCAGTCATGTCTTTGATTTATACCATAATTCGGTTGAACGCATCATTATAATCTTTGATCAATTTCTTTTGCTTCATCATTGCAAGCTTATTATGCATTCGTAACAATTGTTTCATTGGTGCATATTTTTGTGTCATAGCCTCTTTAAGCTCATTCTATAAATCAAATTCTTCCAATGTATTTACATGCCTCTGTAGCTACATTCTAGCATTACCTGTAATTTTACTGATCGCTGCATTGACTTCCTCCTTTTGTACTGATAGATCGGTGCTGGTGATAAATTGCTCTACAGCATCAAAGTAATCAAACAATCTGGGTATGCCTCCTGACCTATTGAATTTGTTGATCGATCTCAGGTACTTCTTTGCCAGATCATTAAGCTTTGTTGATATTGTTGGTAATAGTAATTGTATTTATATTTATGGCATGTTGCCTTCTGTAGTTGTATTCTGATTAGTTGGCATGCTGGGTGATGTGTTTTTTTTGTCGATTTTTGCTATCAATTTGCCTAATAGAGTTGCCAGTGTATCTAATTTATCTTCCTAATTTCTAATCATTGTAGCCATCTGTTCCTGTCGATCGAGGCTGAATTCTATATTGCTCTGATGATTGCCATCCAATCCTTTATCGTCATCATCAGGGGGTTGATATCTATTGTCTGTTTTTGATTTAGATCGCAATCTTGTCGATCTTGTTGCTGACGATGATATATATAGATTATCTATTTTGTTGTATTGCATCATTGAATGCTATGTCATTATGTATTGTTTATCACATTGCTTTATCACAGTGTTGTTTGTCGTATTGTTTATCACATTGTTTGATGCATTGTTTACAATGTTAAATAAATGCTTACTATAATCGCAGTTATAATTGCTATGATTGCATAGATCTCAGGTTGTCGAGCTGCAATTTAAGTGGCTCAGGGCTCATAACCTGTTGAAGTTTTGATCTTTGAATGTGTATTTTGGGGGTAAAGAGCACACTGGCTCATGAAGCCAAATATGTGTATATTTATTAATGCTAATATATGATTGGTCGATACAGACAAGGATCGTCTAAGCCATGATTAAGTAACGTAGCATCGATCGTCAATGAGAGAGAGAGATATAATAAGCTAATAATTTCGACAAAAGAAATACTGAAATAAGTAATACAGTAAAAGGTAATACTGTAAAAAGTAATAATCAAAAAGGGAATTACTAGAGATAGTAATTTGATAAAAGAAAATACTATATGAAATATTTCTGAAATGAGTAATGCTAAGATAAGTAATGTAGAAAAAGGAAATGCTTCAATAGGTAATACTACTAAAGGTATTTCTAAATATAGTAATGCTATAAAAGAAATTTCCTAAAACAGAATTTCCTCATTAAGTAATTCCTCAATTAACAATACCCTATTTGGCAATACCTCATTCAGTATTTCTAATTCGGGAACTACTATATCAGGTAATTCTATTTCGAGTATTTCTTCAAAGGGGAATTCCTCATCTGTTTCAGATTGACTAGATGTTTCGGAGTCTTCTCTGTTCAAGAAGTCAGAGATGATGTAGGTACTGTCTCAAGGGTATTTCTCCTTTATGACTTCCAGTATTCTGTCTAGTTGTTCTTCAGGAATTCTATCCCATTTTCCAAGTGAGAGTGTTCCGATCCGGTTGATTGCTTGTGGCCATTGTTTGAAGAAGTGGAATATTCTTCTTCCTCTCTCAAATTCGGTATCTATCAATTTTATTTGGTTCTTGGCTTTGATGAGGTTAGGTACTAATATATTATCAGTGGCAGTGAATAAGGTATAACCTATTTGGTAGTAAGCCTGATATTGTTTAAAGATATTAAATGTTCTGAATATGTTTATGTTATCTTATAAGTATCATACTATGTTGTTATTATCTTCCAATATAACTTTAATATGTACTCAATTGGTTTCATAGTGTTGTTGACTGATTGCTTTATCGATTAAAGTTTCTACTTCATCTATATTCAGAGGTAGAGATTCTTGATGACGAGTGGTGTTGCAGCGGTTGTCTCTATTATATGGGATAACTCTAAGTCCAATTGTAATCCTAATGGCAGGCATGGTTATTTGTTATGTTTCTGCAAGTATTTTGTCAATGCTTTATATATCACTCTTACAATTTTATAGTAACATCTTTTCCAAGTGATTTATATCTTATATGTACCAAGGTCAATTATAGCTTATACCTTCTTCAACTAGTTATTTCTAATAACAAGATTATAGAATATAATATCAACTATCATTGCTAATACTAAAATAATAAGTTTGCTAAAGTAGATCAATAGTTTGTATACTTT
>RBNK01001494.1:0-15057 GCA_003990785.1 Endogone sp. FLAS-F59071 | reverse complement strand
TCGCCATCTGATGAACTGCTGAACAAAGGCATCTACATGGTTCATTTCTGGCACAACCAAGATTTTACCGAAGTGTGGATGAGTGCCCGCTGGAAGGATGATACTTTGAAGCGGGTTGATAATGAGCGGATAATTTGAGGTGCATAACATTACTAAGATATTTTACATAATTGATTCTTGTAAGCTTCTATATCTTAGGTAGCCATCGTTTCTTCTACGATTCTTGCTAGTATCTTTTTTTTTTTTGTCTTCTCGCCAATTCCTTTTCGTTTTCCACGTTTGTTTCCCTTCCTCGACATGGCCAAAAGAACATTGTTATGAATAAATATGAAAAAGCTTTCTATTTTCTAAAAGTGAGATGTGGTTGCAGTTGCTCAACTAAGATGTTTAAAAAAGAATTTGCTGAATTACAAGAAGACTTTCAAGTACTAATAAAATCTGAACAAGATATTTTCTTAATAGTCTAACTTAAATCTATAGATGAAAAAGTGACAGGTACTAGTTAGTATCTTAAGAACAACACTTAAGTCAATAAGAGAACTATCTACTGCTGAAATTGTAGCACTTTGATTTGCTAAAAAACTTACTTCAATATTTAATATTAGTTATAATTATTTTGAAAATATTCAAAATCATTTATTAAAAAATAGTTTTCTACTATAGATCTATAATAATATAGAAAGAATATTATAGTGAAAATCTAAGATAGTTATCAATATTGATATTACTACTACCATTAAGAATTTTTTTTTAAATTGTACTAAAGTTTATAGCTTACTTAGCCTAGTAAAAAATATTAATTAAGTTATTTTATTAATTATCTTTCTACTAGTAGAAATGAGCTATAGATCTGTTTACTAGAATTTCTTAGCTAGTTTGAGGATAATAGTAAATTATATAACCTCAAGTATAATACATTCTACAAATTATAGTGCTAGTTAACTTTATATATTCAAATCATGAGTTTGAGAATCAATTTATATAATACTTGCTAGCATTTATAAAATAACTTATAGTTTAAAGCTCATAAAGAGAAAGAGGTCTAGAATTTATTAAAAAAATATAAGGAACATCTAGCTAAAGCTAAATTAGAATAAAACTATTATAACAAAAATTCTAAATTAGTAGAAGAATAAAGAAAACTTATTAATTAACATTTGTTAATAAATGCTAAGGCTTAATATTATAGTATTGATGCTATTACTTATTATAGTTATAATTAAGTACAAAATGTCTATATACTGTGATAGAATATTTGATAATAATACAAATTTTGATTATGTAAGATCACAGTTATATAACTTTTAATATTATTAAAATCTTTAGTATTATTAAAACCCTTAATATTATTAAGATCTATAATATCATTATAACTTAAAATAGTATTTTGATCTGATATATTATTTCACTTCCCAATTATATTATAACCTAATATAGTATTTTATTTTATCTTAACCAATCAATTTATGTTAGAAGTTTTGGGCAGCTATTGTGACAGAAAGAATTTTTATTATATTGAATTGCTTGAAAACGTATTTGTACCACAGCACTACTTTACTTAGTATATTTCTTAGTTAGAGTAGTATATTCCTACATTTGTATTATCAATTTCTAAATCATGAATTGTATAATTCCGCAGATCAACAATAGTTTAGATTCTGAACAAGCATTTAGATTCTGAACAACAGTTTAGATTCTGAACAAGCATTCACCCCCTTTATTTTTAGCTCATTACCCTTTTTATTTTACCTTAGTAAACCAATCAATTTGTACCAGGAGTTTTGGGTAGCCACCCATATGGCACTCCCTTCAATTTGTAATTTCTTATAAATATCCACTTGCAATTATCAATAAAATTCGGACTGCAACAAGCTAAGGAAGCTTCTTACAGATAACCCGAGGGATAATCCTGCAAAGTCTAAATAGACTTTGCAGAAGAAGCCTTAGTCTGAGACTAAGCAATAGTTAGAGAGAGTCAAGGGACTCAAAACAAGAGAAGTTTATTTGTAACAAAGCTTATTACATTACATTCACTATATAATACACTTTCCTACTAGTCACCCCCTTCAAAGCTGCTATCGCATAATCTGCTAAGACCCCTAAAATGTATTTTCTGCACTTGCTCAATATCAAAGTATTTTGCCGTTAATATATTTTAGTCTGTCACACTATCTATATAGTACTCCCTTTAATTTATATAAATATCTCTCTCATAATTATAAATAAAATTCAGACTATAATAAGCTAAGGAAGCTTACAACAGATAACCTAAAGGATAGTAAAAAGCCTTACTCAAGGAGTAAGCAATTGGGATAGTTTTTGAGATTCTAACAGATATATATTTTATTTCAATTGATCACACTTAATTCTTGCTAGTTAATACTTATATAGATATATAACCTTCTTAAGATACTACTATATAATCCACTAAGACCCCTAAAATATATTTTCTGTACTTGCTTAATTCTGAGTATTTCACTATTAATATATTTTAGTCCATTATAATTAGTGCTAGTTGGTAGAAAATTAATCAATACCTCGACTAATTTATTACCTACATTGTATAACCAAACTTGCCAAAACCTGTAGTGGAAGACAAAAGCAAGAATGGCACTACTACTATCACTGCTTACATTACTACATCTATCTAGGAGAAGACTTTAAAAGGATAAAGAAATCATATCAAACAGACTACCTATCTTTTATAGATATACTAAGGAGTATATTGCAGCCAAAGGACTGGTCAGCACCTGATGGATTACTATCCTAGCTACCCAACTTAGAAGATCTGTAAGAGAAACATATCATCTAGCCTTAACAGATACAGCAGCTACTGGACTAGGAGGATTGCTCCTGGTAGCTGCTACAGCAGCTGAAAATGGAGCCATACCTATATAATTAGCTATTACTCAATAGGACACTATTAGAACTTGGTTAAAAGAAAAATATTTTACCAAACAGAAATAAGAAATAATTAAAGAGTATATTTAACATAAAGATATCAATCAACCAATGCCCAGAGGATTGGGTTACTACTATTCATCAGTATATACAACTTTATAGAGAAACTAGCTCTATTATGTAAGAAATGATGTTTATGAATAGCTTACCTACAGATCTCCAATGCTATATCAAGAGGTTTGGCCTCTGAAGGATAGAAGAACAAGTTAGAATAGTACAAGCCTTTTGGGACATCAAAGCAGGACACTTTATATCTCTATATAATAAGTTATTATAAGACTTATATAGGAAGTTTAATACTAGAATACCTGTAGTTCAGATGGTATAAGCATCAGCTGAACTATCTAAAGAGGATACTATCAAACTAACAGTCATAGCAAAGATAGAAAAAACAATACATAAAGATAAAATGGAAAAGATTACCAAGATGTTCTCTAAAATAACAGTATATATTACTAATCTTGAAGCCAAGGTAATCTACCAGAACAAACAATCAAGAGGAACCTATTTCACTAAAGAATGTAACAAAACTAAGATAAATTATTTTCTCTATAGAAGGTATGATCACTTTGCCAAGAATTGCCAAACTAAAAGTTAGAAGGAAGACTAAGAGAAAGAAGAAGATAAGAAGACTAACCATATGAATATAGTGTAGGAAATTAAAGAAGAAGATAAAGAATTTAGTAAGAAATACTTGGAAGCCTACTCTGTTAAAACAATTAACTATACTGCCACTAGGAAGACCCTCTACCTAAGGAAAAAACTAGTCCAAGTATCTGAAGTTGTTATCGAGAAACTCAAGAAGCCAATATAAAGACAACAATTGAATGAAGATCAATAAGACAAAGCCTTTAAGCAAACAATACAACCTGGCAAAACAGTTACCTTAACTACTGGAGATGAAGAAATAATAGATTAAGAAGAAAATAAGGAGATAAAACTTAAAAGAGTTAAGAAATTTGAATAGGATTCTTGGCAAGATATTACCAGTCAAAAGGCTAACATTACCTTTAAACAACTCTTCTAGATTACATTATCAATAAAGCAGAAGATAAAAATACAGATTACCAAGATCAAGCCAACTATACAATTTGAGGAAGTCAATACCACTAAAGTGAAGGAGAAATGAATTTATATCTCATCTATCTATATACAATGTAATATTGGAGGTTTAGCATGCTCAGTCATTATCGATATAGGAGCAGGAGTCAGCATTATTGCTAAGTATTTTCTAGACTACCTAGGATGAGATATTGATAAACCTGCCACCTCTACCTTAGTTGTTGTAAGTGGAAAAAGCAGTATATCTTTAGGAGTACTCTGAGAAGTACTAGTCCAGTTTGGAATAAAGATTATACCTGTTAGAATGATCATTACTAATGCACAATCCTACAATGCTATCTTAGGCAATAGTTTATTGAAGAAAGCTAAGACTAGAATTGATATGGATATACAGAGGTTAATCTTCATTAACCATAGAAGGAAGTTCAGTATATCTCTAGACATTCAGAAAGGAGTAGTACCAAGACTCACTTAGAGACCAGAAGATAAAAGTGATATGGATGAAGAAATAACTCCTAGATAGATATATATCAATATAGTAGAAGAAGAAAAAGCCAATGTAGTAATCCACAGTGAATATTACTACCTAACACCTTTGGAGAAGAATTAGTTGATCAAATATAATATAAAGATTACAAGATGTCTATTCTGTGAGCAATGCATCTATTGTACTGAAATAATATGTATATACTATGACATAAAGCTGATACTATAGTAGAATACCTTGAAGATACACTTACCACTTAAGAGAAGGATTAAGAAACTAAAATTATCACAGACCTACCAAAAGATCTCACCCCTAATGAATCAAGGACTATACAATGGAAGAAACCCTTATCTATTTGTAAACAATACTAAAGAAGTTTAGGATTGCTTCTAGATAAATATTAGATATATCAGTAAAGGATATCTTTAGAAAAACTACAACATCTACCTAGAAGGATGTTATTGTAACAAAGTCAACCCCTATGATATTTAAGAATGTGAAAATTGGATCAGATATTCAAATGAGCCATATGACATTAACTATTATAGAACTTGGAAAGAATGCTATGATTAAGAACAAGAATAGACTATACCTGAAAAGAATAAAGATGAGGAAATACTAGATGAACAGGATGATGAAGTAAATATCACTCAGATATCTGCCAAAGTCAGAGTCTTATTCTGGAATGATGATAAAGATAATAGACTCACTCTAATTGAAGAAAGTAACTCAGACTTGTTAAAGTTTTGATCTCTGAATATGTTTTTCTTTGGGGGTAAAAGAGCGCAATGGCTCAAAAGCCAAATATGCGTATATTTATTAATGCTAATATATGATTGGTCGATACAGACAAAGATCATCTAAGCTACGATTGAGTGACATAGCATCAATCATTAATGGGAGAGAGAGATATAATAAGCTAATAATTTCAACACTCCTCCTGCTTGACATATCTCAATAAATAAAATAAAAATAAAATATTCAACTGTATATCACGAATGGCATCCATGAAGTACATTTACTACAAATAACTATATATAAAATACTACTTAAGTGATAAGAATGACATAATAAAGGAAATAAAAGTTTTTAAAAGAGAAAAAATGGTTAGTTATATAAGCCTATTTTTGTGATCAACATTTCAAGTCTAGGTCGTGCAAGTGGCTTGGTTAATGCATCAGTGATCATTTCATCTATTGCTATGTAAACGATATCTATCACCTTTGATTTAACTTTCTCTCGAATAAAGTGGTGCTAAATGTCAATATACTTTGATCAAGCATGATTAATTGGGTTTTTGGTAAGGGCAATTGCTGATTGGTTGTCTTCAAATAAGGTTGTCACACAATTCTATAAATATCTTAGCTCATCCAATAGGGTGCATAGCCAAATGGCTTCTCTCGTCGCATGTGCTAATGCTATATATTCTGCTTCAGTTGATAATAGGGCAATGGTTGGTTGGCGCTTGCTTGACCAGCTGATGGCTCCCTCTGATAGATTGAAAATATAGCCTGTGATTGATCATTGTATATTAATGTCTCCTCCCCAGTTGGCATCACTGAAACCAATCAGCTTTAGATCCTAATTACATCCAAGGCATAGCTTATAATTGGCTGTTCCTTTAATATATCTTAATAATCGTTTGAGGATATGGTAATGTTCTTGCATTGGATTGGCTGAAAATTAACTGATGATACTAACAGCAGCAGCTAGATCAGGTCTCGTCCCAATCATTAGGTATATTATGTTGTAATTATTAGCTTATTATATCTCTCCCATCATCAACGATCGATTGTATGTCACTCAATTGTGGCTTAGACAATCTTTGTTTGTATCGACTAATCATTTTTTAGTATTAATAAATACACACATATTGGCTTCATAAGCCAGTACGCTCTTTACTCCAAACATATTCAATAATCAAATTTTAACAGGTTATAAGCCCCGAGCCGCTTGAATTGCAGCTCGACAACCTGAGATCTATGCAATCATAGCATCTATGCAATCATAGCAGTTACAACTGCGATTACAGTAAGTGTTTATTTAACATTATAAACAATGCATCAAACAATGTGATAAACAATATGACAAACGACACCACGATAAAGCAACACAATAAACAACACATAATGATATAGCATTCAACAACATGACACAATGAAATGGACAACCTGTACATATCATCATCGTCAGTAACAAGATTGACAAGATTGCAGTCTAAATCAAAAACAGACAAAAGATATTAACCCCCTGATAATGATGATGAAGGATTGGATAGCAACCATTAGAGCAATATAGGATTTAGCTTTGATCAACAGAAACAGATAGCTATAATGATTAGAAATCAAGAAGATAAATTAGATATGCTGACAACCTTATTAGGCAAATTGATGGTAAAAATCGATAAAACAAATGCATCACCTAGTGTGCTAACCAATCAGAATGCAGCTACAGAAGGCAACATGCTACAAATACAAACACAATCACCATTACTATCACTAACAACATCAACAAAGCTTAACAATCTGGCGAAGGAGTACCTGAGATTGATCAACAAATTCGATGGGTCAGGAGGTGTACCCAGATTGTTTGATTACTTTGATGCTGTAGAGCAATTTATCACCAGCACCAATCTATCAGTACAAAAGGAGGAAGTTAATGCAGCAATCAGTAAAATTACAGGCAATGCTAGAATGTGGCTATGGAGGCACGTAAACACATCAGGAGAATTTGATTTATAGAATGAGCTTAAAGAGGCTATGATGCAAAAATATGCACTAATGGAACAATTGTTATAAATGCACGATAAGCTTGTGATGATGAAGCAAAAGGGATTGATCGAAGATTATAATGACGCGTTCAACTGAATTATGGTGCAAATCGAAGATATGACCAACACAGAAGCTATACTGCAATATCTCCAGGGTCTAAGCCCCAGGTACTGGAAATTAATACTTGCACAGGAGAATATGCTGACAACACTAGAGGCTTTACAACTCGCATGCATCAGGTTCGACCTGGATAACAAGCAGAGACATGATGAAGCCTATATGACAGACTGAGGCAGCTACTGAGGTGGCTACCGAGGCAGCAGTCGTGGCAACCGAGGCGGAAGCACTGGACGAGGCCAAGGCTATAACAATGATAATGGAAATAATCGAGGAGGTCATCATAATGATCAAGGCGGCGATCGCAGAGCCCATTGAGGTGGGAATTTTCGGAGATACCCTCGGAAATGCTATGTCTGTGAGGGAGAACAAGGAATATTTCAATGCAACAAATTCAACAATTGGGTAAAAACAGAAAAAGAAAAGACTAAACTGAGAGCCAAAGTAAATCTGGCGATTAGCGCTATCATCGATTCAGGCGCCACGCAACATATGTTTAACCAATTGGAGATTTTCAAGACGATGGCTGAGCACGATGACTTGGTCATGTATGCAGGGAACGAGAAACTACGTGCGATGCACATCGGGATGATTGAGCTCGACGATGAGCTGAAATTATGGGACATTTTATATGTACCAGAAATTACTAGAAATTTAATATCTGTGTAGGTGTTGACATGTGACGAAAATGACATAATCTTTAAAAGCGACGGATCAGTAATTAAAATTGGTGCGGATCATGAAGAAATCAAAATCGGACAAGCCAATGGCGACCTATTTCATTTATTGACATCACCAGAGCTACTAGAAGCAAACATCGCCAATTCTAATATTGCTGATTCCAAGATTGATAACTATACATTATGGTATCACCGGCTGGGCCATCTGGGCCGAAATACTCTGCAATCAATCAACAAATTTGTCACAGGGCTCAGAGATGTACGGCTGTCGACCAGACAAATTGAAATATGCACAGGGTGTGAACACATGAAGTCACACTGCAAGCCTTTCGAATACATGAAAAATTGATCAATGGAGCCTATCGGAAGGGTATACTCAGATCTGTGTAGGCCGATACCCATGCCATCAGTCAATGGAGCAAAATATATATTAACATTCATTGATGATACCACTCACTACATCACAACATATTTTATTGATAACAAAAGTGATACATTTGATCAATTCCGGGCATTCAAGGCATTCGCCGAAACACAATCAGGCTGAAAACTGAAGATTCTCTAGTCCGATGGAGGAGGAGAGTATGTAAACACCGAGATGTACAAATTTTTAATCAAAAATGGAATTCATTATGAAATGATGACATCAGACATGCTGCAACAAAACAGTATTGCCAAATGATATAACCGGACATTGATGGAGTCGATCCAGACCATTAAAATCACTGCTGACATACCTGACGAACTTTGGGCTAAACTTACCGCAAGTGCTATATATTTACACAACCGATTGCCAATGCGAGCTAATAAGGAGAGTGCTTCACTATTTGAATTATAGCACAGTTATAAGCCTGATATCAGTAACTTGCACATCATATGGGCTGATGCATATATGTATATTCGCAAAGGAAAAAGGTTGAAACTGGCACCCCAATCCAAAAAGCTTAAAATAATTGGCTATTATGATGAAAAGAAAGCATACAGGCTCTGGGATCCAACCAATAGGAAGATAGAGATCAGCCGCGATGTCACATTTGATGAATCTATTATATTAAAATCCTCAACAATCGTCAATCCAGAAGATCAAAAATATGTTATCAAAGCAATCATTGGAGAATGTAAGATTGATGAAAAAAGGCAATATCTGGTTAAATGGCTAGGCTATGATGATGATGACAACACCTGAGAGCTAATCGAACAATTGATAGACACTGAAGCTCTATAAATTTGGCAAGATCACATATTAGAAGCTAATTTAATTAAATCGACTGATAACCCAATAACCTACAAGGAAGCAATTTCCCTACCTGATGTAAAGCTTTGGGAGGAAGTGATCAATCAAGAGCTTAAATCACTTAAGAATAATGACACATAGATGATTGTATCTGAGGTGCCTGCAGGATGTAAGCCAATTGAATGCAGATGGGTATTTAAAAAGAAACTCAACACTGATGGATCGGTTGTCAGGTATAAGGCGAGATTAGTAGCTAAGGGATATTCACAACAGCAAGGAATTGATTATGATGAAACACTTGCTCCCATGGCGAAATTCACATCAATCAGAGCACTTTTATCGATCGGAGCAGTCCTAAACTTAGAAATTCACCAAATGAATATAAAAACTGTGTTCCTGAATGGCAATCTTGATAAAGAGATCTACATGATGGTACCTGAAGGAATTGACCAATTGGAGCTATCACCAAGAGCTGTGTGTAAGCTCAATCGATCATTGTATAGACTAAAGCAATCACCTCATATGTAGAATCAGAAGATCGACAACTACCTCAGCCAATCAAATTTTACAAGACTACAATCAGATCACAGCATATATCTAAGAAGAAGACAAGATGATCAATTACTGATAATTATTGCCATATATGTCAACGATCTACTAATTCTGGCTGATTTGATGGAAGCAATGAACAAATTCAATACGGAGCTTAGCAATACATTTGATATAATGGACTGTGGTGAAATTAAACATTTTCTGGGTATTCAAGTCATATGCGATCAAAAAACACACACAATCACAATTGATCAAAGTCACTTCACCAATCAAATTATTATAAGGTTTAACATGATAGATGCCAAGCCAATCAGCACACTCCTTGATCTATCTATTCAACTCAAAGCTGAAGGGGGAAAATCCGCAGACCAAAATCTATTCAGACAAATGATTGGTAGTATAATGTACCTGATGATCAGGATGAGACCTGATCTAGCTACTGCTGTCAGCATTATCAGTCAATTTTCGGCCAATCCAATGTAAGAACATCACCACACCCTCAAATGATTATTAAGATATATTAAAGGAACAGCCAATTATAAGCTGTGCCTTGGATGCGATCAGGATCTAAGACTGATCGGTTTCAGTGATGCTAACTGGGGAGGAGACATTAATACATGATGATCAACTATGGGCTATATTTTTAACCTATCAGGAGGAGCCATCAGCTGGTCAAGTAAACACCAACCAACCATTGCCCTATCAACAACTGAGGCAGAATATATGCCATTAGCACATGCGACGAAAGAAGCCATTTGGCTATGTACCTTATTGAATGAGCTAGGATATTTGCAGAATTGTGTGACAACATTATTTGAAGATAACTAATCAGCAATCGCCCTTGCCAAAAACCCAATTAATCATGCTCGATCAAAGCATATTGATATTTAACACCACTTTATTCGAGAGAAAGTTGAATCAAAGATAATAGATATCATTTATATGGTGACAGATGAAATGATCGCTGATGCATTAACCAAGCCACTTGCATGACCCAGACTTGAAATGTTGATCGCAAAAATGGGCTTACATAACTAACTTTTAAAAATCCTTTATGTTCTTTATCATGTCTTTCTTATTACTCAAGTAGTATTTTACATATAGTTATTTACAGTGAATGTACTTCATGGATGCCATTCGTGATGTACAGTTGAACATTCTTTATTTTTTATTTTTATTTTTATCGAGATATGTTAAGCAGGGGGAGTATTGTAATTATTAGCTTATTATATCTCTCCCATTATCAATGATCGATCGTATGTTACTCAATTGTGGCTTAGACAATCTTTGTTTGTATCGACTAATCATATTTTAGCATTAATAAATACATGAATATTAGCTTCATAAGCCAGTGCGCTCTTTACTCCAAATACATTCGAAGATCAAATTTCAACACATTATGCTACCGATCATTTGTCCGAATAGATTTTGGTCTGCAGATTTTCCCCCTTCAGCTTTGAGTTGAATAGATGGATCAAGGGGTATACTGATTGGCTTGGCATCCATCATGTTAAACCTTGTAATGATTTGATTGGCAAAGTGACTTTAATCAATTGTGATTGTGTGTGTTTTTTGATCACACATGACTCGAATACCCAGAAAATGTTTAATTTCACCACAGTCCATCATATCAAATACATTGCTAAGCTCCACCTTGAATTTGTTCATTGTTTCCATAGAATCAGCCAGAATTAGTAGATCATCGACATATATGGCAATAATTATCAGCAATTGATCATCTTATCTTCTTCTTAGATAAATGCTGTGATCTGATTGTAGTCTTGTAAAATTTGATTAGCTGAGGTAGTTGTTAATCTTCTGATTCCACATATGAGGTGATTGTTTTAGTCTATACAATGATCGATTGAGCTTATATACAGCTCTCGGTGACAGCTCCGATTGGTCAATTCCTTCAGATACTATCATATAGATCTCCTCATCAAGATTGCCATTCAGGAATACAGTTTTTACATCCATTTGGTGAATTTCTAAGTTTAGGACTGCACTGATTGATAAAAGTACCCTGATTGATGTGAATTTCACCATGAGAGCAAATGTTTCATTATAATTAATTCCTTGCTGTTATAAATATCCCTTGGCAACTAATCTCGCCTTGTATCAGGCAACCAATCCTTCAGTGTTGAGCTTCTTTTTAAATACCCATCTACATCGAATTGGCTTGCATCCCACAGGCATCTTAGGTACAATCGTCTACATGTCATTATTCTTAAGTGATTTAAGCTCTTGATTGATCGCTTCCTGCCAAAGCTTTGCATCAAGCAGAGAAATTGCTTCCTTATAGGTTATTGGGTCATTGGTCAATTCAATTAAATTAGCTTCTGGCATGCAATCTTGCCAAATTTGTAGGGCTTCAGTGTCTATCAATTGTTTGATTGACTCTCAGGTATTGTCATTATCATCATCATAGCCTAGCCATTTTACCAGATATTGCCTTTTTTCATCAATCTTGTATTCTCCAATGATCACTTCAATGATATATTCTTAATCTTCTGGGTTAACAATTATTAGGGATTTTAATATAATAGATTCATTAAATGTGATATTACAGCTGATCTCTATCTTCCTATTGGTTAGATCCCAGAGCCTATATGCCTTCTTTTCGTCATGATAACCAATCATTTTAAGCTTTTTGGATTAGGGCACCAGTTTCGACCTTTTTCCTTTATAAATATGCATATATACATTAGCCCATATGATACATAAGTTACTGATATTAGGCTTGTGACCATGCTATAATTTAAACAGTGAAGTACTCTCCTTATTGGCTCACATTGGCAATTGGTTGCATAAATATGTAGCACTTGTAACAAGTTCAGCCCAAAGTTCATCAGGTATGTCAGCAGTAATTTTAATGGCCTGGATCGACTCCATCAATGTTCAGTTATATCGTTCGGCAACACCGTTTTGTTGCAGTATGTCCAGCATCGTCATTTCATAATAAATTCCATTTTTGATTAAAAATTTGCACATCTCAGTATTTACATACTCTCCCCCTCTATCGGACCAGAGAATTTTCAGTTTTCAGCCCGATTGCATTTTGGCGAACACCTTGAATACCCAGAATCGATGAAATATATCGCTTTTGTTATTAATAAAATATGTTATAATATAGCAAGTAGTGTTATTGATAAATGTTAATATATATTTCGCTTCATTAACTGATGGCATAGGCATCAGCCTATACAGATCTGAGTATACTCTTCTAATAGGCTCTATTGATTAATTTTTCGCATGTCCAAAAGGCTTGCAGTGCGATTTCGCATATTCATACCTGGCATATATTTTGATTTGTATAGTCGGTAGCTACACATCTCTGAGCCCTGTGATAAATTTGTTGATTATGTTGAAATTTGATCTTCGAATGTGTATTTGGAGTAAAGAGCACACTGGCTAATAAAGCCAATATGCATGTATTTATTAATGCTAAATTATGATTGGTCAATACAAACAAAGATCGTCTAAGCCACAATCGAGTGATGTATGATCAATCGTTGATGCATCGATCATTGATAGAAGAGATATAATAAGCTAATAATTATAACACTCCCCCTGCTTGATATATCTCGATAAAAATAAATAAAAAAATAAAAGAATAAAGAATAAAAAATAAAGTGTTCAACTGTACATCACAAATGTCATCCATGAAGTACATTTACTGCAAATAATTATATATAAAATACTACTTGAGTGATAAGAATGACGTGATAAAGAACATAAAATTTTTAAAGAAATAATGTTAGTTACGTAAGCCCATTTTTGTGATCAACATTTCAAGTCTTGGTCACGCAAGTGGCTTGGTTAATACATCAGCGATCATTTCATCTATCACCATGTAAATGATATCTATTACCTTTGATTCAACTTTCTCTTGAATAAAGTGGTACTGAATGTTGATATGCTTTGATCGAGCGTGATTAATTGGATTTTTGGCAAGGGCGATTGCTGATTGGTTGTCTTCAAATAAAGTTGTTACACAATTCGGCAAATATCCTAACTCATCCAATAGGGTGTGTAGCCAAATGGCTTCCTTTGTCGCATGAGCTAATGCTATATATTCTGCCTCAGTTGTTGATAGGGCAATGGTTGCTTGGCGTTTGCTTGACCAGCTGATAGCTCCTCCTGATAGGTTGAAAATATATCCCGTAGTTGATCATCATGTGTTAATGTCTCCTCCCCAGTTAGCATCACTGAAACCGATCAGTCTTAGATCCTGATCGCGTCCAAGACACAGCTTATAATTGGCTGTTCCTTTAATATATCTTAATAATCGTTTGAGGGCGTGGTGATGTTCTTGCATTGGATTGGCCGAAAATTGACTGATGATGCTGACAGCAGCAGCTA
Organism: Endogone sp. FLAS-F59071; assembly: GCA_003990785.1. Classification (NCBI taxonomy): domain Eukaryota; kingdom Fungi; phylum Mucoromycota; class Endogonomycetes; order Endogonales; family Endogonaceae; genus Endogone; species Endogone sp. FLAS-F59071. The sequence continues at coordinate 831 of RBNK01001494.1, read as the reverse complement.
GATCAGGTCTTGTCTCAATCATCAGGTACATTATGCTGCCGATCATTTGTCTGAATAGACTTTGGTCTGCAGATTTTCCTCCTTCAGCTTTGAGTTGAATGGATAGATCAAGGGGTGTACTGATTGGCTTGGCATCCGTCATGTTAAATCTTGTAATGATTTGATTGGCGAAGTGGCTTTGATCAATTGTGATCGTGTGTGTTTTTCGATTGCGCATGACTCGAATACCCAAAAAATGTTTAATTTCACCACAGTCCATCATATCGAATGCATTGCTAAGTTCCGCCTTGAATTTGTTCATCGTTTCCATCGAGTCAGCCAGAATTAGTAGATCGTTGATATATATGGCAATAATTATCAGCGATTGATATTGATCGTCTTGTCTTCTCCTTAGATAAATGCTGTGATCCGATTGTAGTCTTGTAAAATTTGATTGGCTAAGATAGTTGTCGATCTTCTGATTCCACATACAAGATGATTGCTTTAGTCCATACAGTGATTGATTGAGCTTACATATAGCTCTCGGTGACAGCTCCGATTGGTCGATTCCTTCAGGTACCATCATGTAGATCTCTTCATCAAGATCGCCGTTCAGGAACGCAGTTTTTACGTCCATTTGGTGAATTTCTAAGTTTAAGGTTGCTCCGATCGATAAAAGTGCCCTGATCAACGTGAATTTCGCCACAGGAGCAAATGTTTCATCATAATCAATTCCTTGCTGTTGTTAATATCCCTTGGCAACTAATCTCGCCTTGTACCTGGCAACCGATCCATCAGTGTTGAGTTTCTTTTTAAATACCCATCTGAATCCAATCGGCTTGCGTCCCACAG
>RBNK01001493.1:0-15061 GCA_003990785.1 Endogone sp. FLAS-F59071 | reverse complement strand
CCTTCCTCCCTTCCCTCCCCCCCTCTCCCCTCCCTCTTTTTTTTTTTGTCTGACAATCACTCGAAAATGTATGCTCTTCGAGTTAACGAACTCCCTTGCTTTCATCCTCGCGTTTCCCCAGCAGTAATATTTCATCCATTGGACACACAAGATCTCTCACCTTGATAAAACCATGCTTGAACAAACACACTATAATAATCGTTACTATTATAATCTGTGATATAATGATGGCGGCATTGGTAAGCGAGCCAAGAAATTGGGAAGCGGTCGCGTCGCCGGTAGTCGGCTCACTATAAACCAGGTAGGAAGCGCGAACGGGCCTAGCAAAGGTGATGGTGAAACACGGGTTATGATTCGGGACTATGTGTATTCACTGTCACTTTAATTTCCTACTAGTTAGTACTCACTGGTAATTGCTCTTTCCGCTGAATGCGATCTTCACCCAAAATATACTCAGCACAATACAAAGTACCACCGGCTGAATCACTAGGTAGATTTGATGCATGTAGAACTTTAGTTCTTCGGCCGCCTCGGAATCGAGTCCAAGCGCAGAAGGTAGTGCGGAAGACCCGAGGTTGGAGAGTGGAATGCCGGGCAATGGGTTGGTGGCTGTGTTTGGTGATGTTGGCGATGTTGGATCGGTGGTGCTGGCGCGGCCTGTTTAGGATGTAAGGGCAAATGCTTAGCTAAGGGTGTAAGAAATCTAGAAGGCGCATGCAAGTTTCAGCTATGCAAACTCACGCCTCGCGTTGATCAACTGTGCGGCGTTCCATCTGCCCATCGACGTCCTTTGGCTCTTTCTACGTCGTGTCGTCGACAACGACCGTCTCACCGGGGCTCCGTCTTCTGCACTCCCAGTCTCTGCACCGCCAACGTTATACCCTCCCGCCGACCTTGGGGAGGTTGTGTTCGCGACACACACGCTGTAATGACCCTGGGTCCAGCCAGCGGTCTGGCACTCCTGCGAACAGTATCGCGGCCCACTAGCCCCGCAGGACGAGCACATGTAGGTGGCATGCCTGTTGCAGACTTCGCAGCGGCCTGCGGTGGATGAGGTGGACCCGACTGTCTCTGATACCTCTTGCTTATTCATTTGAAGCGGGTACTTTAGGTGGATCAGACCTTTCGGAAGGCCTTTGTGCCTTTGTTCATGGATTTGGTGGCGTGACTTGTCCCACGTCGGAAAATGGAAATTTGAGAAACGAAACCCTTTTTTTTTTTTGTCCATTCCAGTCGCTTCGCCTTTTTCTGGTGGAAGATTGGAAATAACTTACCGATAGGCCGATAGGTACACTGAAATGAGGGTCGGGAGGGGAAAGGCGAGCGGAGATGCATAAATAAAGGCTGGCGTGAAAGCAGATCGGAAATACCTCCAGTAGAAAAGGAAAACAAACGAAAGAGAGAGAGGATGATAAGGCTGGCTACGCAAGGGATACTACACAGACATTCTCATTACAAATAAAATAAAAGCGATTTAACAAAAATTAACTATCCGAAACAACTTCCCAGATCTATTTAGCTCATATTGCAGGACAACGTATAACAATCACTTCAGAGCGAGTACACGAGAAAATTTCTTTGCGTATCGCAGTGCATGAATACTTTTTTTTTTTTTTTTTTTTTTTTTTTTTTTTTTTTGACGAATGAAGCTAGAAAGCAAGAACGTTCCCAGAATAATAGAGTAGAATGCTCGCGGAGTGATTATATAAATTCAATAATTGTAGAACTATCAATAAAAACATTTAACATCAATAAATAAAAGAAAAAGAAAACGAAATCGGAGGACTTTTTGTAATAGGTGTGTGTTCGTGAGCTTCTATTAACTATGCTCAAAATGTCGCGGACAGGTTTCTATTAGCAGTAAACTTTGGCGTTGGACGTGTGGGCCTGTCGTATGTGAATGCGCATTTATTTATACTTACACATTGTAATCGCTCTCTCTGTCGAAATCTCTCTCTGTCGAAATGTTCTCTCTTTGTCAAGCTCTCTGTCGAAATACTCTCTCTTTGTCGAGTAGATCTTGTAACTTGATCATTTTTGTAAACAAACCAATTAAATGTTTTTATTCTCCTATTGTTACATACTTTTTATCGTATCCCTTGATTTATCTATGGCCATTCAACCACAAATGACCACTCAAATATCATACGACGAATTAGTAAAACTGTATGTGTATCCCTCCTGCCCCGAGTACCCAAACCTCTCACCCGCCACACCATACGGTTCAATTTCCCAGAGTTGATTAAGGTTTTCCGTGGCCTTGCGCGTGTACAAAATAATACGAGAACCTTCCTTATCAGAATCACCCTATAGTTATGTATCCAAGGGCGTTAAGGAGAGAGAGAGAGTTGATTATATGCAACAATGATAACGCCAATAGCACAACAGCAACAACAACAAATGTTATTCCGAGATAGCAATGTAAACATCAATGCAAGTGACATTCGTAACACTCGGGCGGAGACCTTCCCGTCTTAAAAGATGTTCTGATATCGAGAATACATACCCGTATATCGAGTACGAGATTGGGATCGGCGAGCAAATGGAGAGACCCGTCTTCTCGATAGCTCCATCGTTGATTGTGGGCGTCCTCGGCGATCTTGCGTTTGTACTGAATTATCTGACTGGGGATTGTGAGGTTACCTGGATCCGTAAAAGAAGCGGCGGTGTTGGTTGGTCATAGAAAACCAGACATATTTGTAATCGTTCCATGTTATTAACTGATGGCGATTGACCTACCTCCTTGTACGTCTAACACTAAACAAAAAGCCGGCAAAGAGAAAGAGATCAAAACATATTCATTCTAAATGACTGCTTCCCAGGGTCTTCTCTTTATTGTGTATCGTACTAATTCCCGTAGAGTATTTACTATGAACTACAAAGCCAATTGTATCACACCCATAGCTTACCAAGACCAGAGCATTTGTTGATGATAAACCCGTTGTCGTGTGACCACAGCTGGTTGGCATTATCTCTGAACTTTTGGGGCCACACGATCACCCTTGCATTAATCTGCAAGCGCAAGTCCACGTTAAAGTGCTTCCCGTCTTATCTCGCGGGACGAAACGGCATTCGGGTGTCAGATTCACTATTTCATTATACATTACGGGAAAAATACCTGCTTCGATGCCTCTTCTACATCAAGCACCATACCGTTCTTGTGGGATTTGATGAAAAAATATCCTTCAGGGAACTCTTCTGTCATTGTTGATGGTGAGGAAAGGATATTGAAGTGGCTTATTGTGGGATTGGGATTTGACTGCCTTTTGTGACCACATTTGGCATTTATATGGCCACCTTTGGCTAATTGTAACACTTTTCCCCACTTCTCATGCTCTCTCATGTTTATCACTTTCAAATGTCCCACATTATTAGGAGTCCGCGATTCACGCAAAACAAACCTTCACAATACAACCAACAGTCCACATAAATCGCAATCCAAAGCCAACAAACTTTTTTATTGCATTTCGGAGGGATGAGCAAGATAGTAGACAGCAAGATGACGGAAAGTGGTTATAGACGACGACCACGGCGACCACCCTTGCGACGGGTGCTGTCAGTGGGGATAGGCGTAACATCCTCTGAAAATATGAGAAAAAACAAGCACAAGTTGAAAATATGATACCTTTACACTTTTGCATCCCCAGACCAAATAATACGATCAAAAGCATAAATCCAGTAATGTCCAATACCAGCGTAAGAAAAAACACATACCAATTCTGCCAATCCTCATGCCAGCGCGAGCCAAAGCCCTGAGAGCGCTTTGAGCACCGGGACCAGGGGTCTTTGTGCCATTACCACCAGTCGCGCGGATTTTAATATGAAGAGCGGTGATACCAAGCTCTTTGCACTTGATAGCCACGTCCTGGGCCGCCAACATGGCAGCGTAAGGCGAAGATTCGTCACGGTCGGCCTTCACCTTCATGCCACCTATTCCACATTGGTTCACAGATCCAATATCGCGTTCATCAAAGGAGGCACAGAGACAATTTGCGTATCGAAAGGAGGATAGAAAGATAAAAACGAAGGGTGTTTATGATAAGCTTTCTGGTAGTCAATAGGGGTATGTGTTTCACCACTTGCCCCATGTGACTTTATCGGAAAGGGAATTGTTTTTTTTTTGCGTGCCAAAGACGGAAGAGCGAAGGTTGACGCGAATAAACGTGTTCGGCAGCCTTGTTCACTTGGTATAAATTCCTTTTGGAATAAATTCTCTTTTTTCTGACATGAACAAGCCATGCAAATGTTCCCAATGAAATTCACAACCTGCCATTCGATGAAAATAAACCCATGAAAATTTAACGTACCAGTAACACGAACGATGGTTTCACGTCCGGACAAATCAGTAACGTGGACAAAGGTGTCATTGAACGAGGCAAAGATGTGAGCAACACCGAAAACGAGCTCGCCGGGACGGATCTGGGGTCCAAGAGTGATGACCTCCTCCTGCTTGACAACTTTCTTTCCACGCTTAGACTATGAAACGTACAATTTTTAAAAGGCGTGGTTGTGAGATTTCTATATGTAAAGCTTTCGTCCACCTCGTGGATCGCGACGATACTTTCGCTTTCAGATGTCGTGGCACGTTGGATTCCCACGAAAGGCGTCTTCGCATCCTTCCTTCGCACCCGAACCCATTCAACCATGCGCAATCAATAATAATTAATACAGGATGGATGTATTGAATATCGTACCATGATGGATGTGTGGCTTTCGGTCGATGATGGATTCAACCAAGAAAAGAGGATGTGTATGATACCCGTGTCCTTCATTCATATCCTTGAAATTTTGGTGTCATGACGTCATCAAATCACAAATTTCTGTACTAGGACGTTTGCTGAAGTGCAGCAAAGATTACATTAAGACAACGATTACAATTACGAAGTATTTAGCGGCTGTCGTCAATACGCAGATTTGAATATCCTAGCTGCACTGTATATAACCCATTTGGATGTGTCCAGCATTCCATTCATCCATTCTTTCGTCAAAATTCAAACCGCGTGCATCCGGCGCAACCTAGCCAACGTTTCATTCACCAAAATACGAAAGCCATCGTGGGACTGCGCAAATTGTACAAGATCAGAAATATTGCAATCATGATCCGTTACCTGACAACCATGAATTTCAAGCGAATAATTAGTGTATAATCAATCATGCACCATCAAAGACATGTACGATGCATACCTTTGCATCCGTTACTTTATTTGTCTTTGAGTCAAATTCCACCCGTAATTGAGAAGTGAAGGCATTCCCATCAGGACCAAAGCCGTAAGTGACAACAAGTTCCGTGTCAGACTTCCACTCCATGGATTGGATGCCCGCCATTTTCCAGTAGACTTGCGTAGATGTATTATACCTGTGGTCGGACAGGTGTGTGTATGATCATGATGGAGTATTCATATATGTTCAGCTTGAACGTTCATCCCTTTGGGACCTGACTGATAGTGTTACCTCACTCACCACTTGCACAGCTCCTCGACCTTGGGATCGCGTTGCTTTGCCATGCGCACCGCCTCAGCTGCAAAAGATTCCGCTGCTGTACGTTCCGGTGCCAGTTGACCGATCTCCTTGCCAAGTCCGTCGAGAGTCCATGTGAGATCTAAAATATTCATCCGGCGCTGCTCCATTGCCGCATTAATTTGCTGGAGTGAGGCGGTCTGTAAGATGCAAATAAAATAACATAAAATAAAATAAGTGGCCACGAGCGCAAAGCATTAATTACGACTTGATTTCTTGGAATAACAATATTAACTTGGTAAAATTCCTTGCCGTCTGAATGTAATTAGATTGTACTTCTCATGGTAAATGAAATAAGAAAAGAAAGAATAATTCAAGGGACATTGTCTCCTACCTGATCAGCCAAGATTCGCTGTGCTTCCTCCAACGTGATTTTCTAAATTCCAGAAAAAGTGGAGACAACAAGGTTGGTGAATTTTTGTTAACGATTGAGCTCTAGCTTTTTGCAGGGCTTTCGCCTTTCGCCAAAGTCCTTTTTTTCGACTACAAAATAACAAAACTACAGGATACGCACACTTCGCTTGCTTTCTTCGGCATGTATTCGTGCTAAATGGGCCTCCTGAATTGATTAGATAGTAGGCAAAGGGGATAATTAAACCGTAGTTTGAGATGCACGGTTCTCTCTCTCACTGAAGACAGTATATCTATTACGCCGTCTTACCATTACTCGTATCTCATCAATCATCTGGGCTGTCTTATTAACATTAGCTGAGAGCTTGTCATGAGCTATAGATGTCAACAACATCCATTTGAGATGTTTGTAGGCAGATTGTGTGCGACGGCCGAGAAGACAAAGATAATGAAGCAATTTTCTGAATATTCACTTTCGCACAACGACAGAGTGGTGGACGGAATCTCCGTCTTTAACGCCTCCGTGGTTGTCTTGCTCGCCTTTAAAATTTCCTTCTGATCTTGATTCTTAAGCTCTGGTAAGACACATTGAACGTTAGCCAATAGTCTAAACAAACTGTTGGCTGACTCCTTGGATCAAAAACCGATAGGGACCGAATCTTTGGCGTATTGATTGAAGGCGATAACTCACCTAGCTCACGATTGTCCTTGGCTTCGATCACTAGCGGTGGTTCTTGAAGAATGGCTTTAAGGAACTTTTCTTTAGTCTCTTGCTCGAGGAAATTGAATTTCAATTTCGAGAATAATTCCTATAAGTAGAGGATTCGGCAACTTTGCGTTAATAATAATAAGGCAAGATGAGTCATTTCTAGCTGAACAAAAAGTATGCAAGGGTCACGGCTTTTTCATACTCTATAGTATTTGACATCGGCATCAATGCTTCTCGGATGCAGGTTGAGAATGGCATCACCACTCTGGCCGTCCGCAGCACCGCCAGCAAGACCGACTTTACGAAAATATTCCTCGCGGAGCTCATGCGCGTAAAACGGAGTAGACTTGAAGGTTTCAATCAGCCTGGAAGGAAAAAGGCCGTAAGTATAAAGATGCGCCCCAATTGCAGAAGCAGGAAATCCGAAACATGACAGTCTCTTACTCCTTAATATCAGACATGTCGAATGCTGTGGGAATCGCTTGTGGGGTATCGGTCTCCATGGCGTAGTGGCGTAATGGACGCGTTTTTCGGTAACGCGCTGCTTTGGCAGGGATTTTGGGACTGAGTCTTTTGTCACGTGCCAGGTATGAAAATCACATAGCTTTAATACTATAATAACAGAATACACACCTTAAAAAATTAGTTTCATTTATTTAACAACATAGAAAGTACGTATAATGAGATTAACTGGATTTTCACTCAAGTTTGGCTAACAAAAGACTTTTGTTATTCAATCTACTTTAGCAGCGTGCATTATATTCAACATATCAGGTCGATATACAGAATATGAGAATATGAATGAATGATGCTAGATGCAAAGAGCAAATGCGAAGGGTAAAATCCGAATAAGAGGCTACTGAAATATGAGCGTGTAAACACAGTACTAGAGAAGCCAGAATTAATGTCTTGGGTTGAAAGCTACAACTTATTGCTGTTGCATAATCGTAACCAAGATAGGGAGGAAAAAAAAAAAAAAAAAAAAGGGAGGAAGTTATAAATACGAACTACTCATACTCATTCCATGCATCAACGCAAGTGTCCCTGGTAATAGGCTTCCGTCTCCAATATCAGCTATCGTAATGTTGATACGAATAGCAAAACGTTGCGTGCTAGGACGATTTATACCTCAACCAATTCTCACCCTCACCAAACCTATCGACCATATAGCTAAATCCAGTGTCTATTTTATCGAAACCCAATAACCTCCACGAGACGAACTGTACATGTGCGCAGAACATTTACACTACCAACGATGACCTAGCGGAAAGAAGGACCATTGGCGACTGTTGGGGATTGGAATCCCTCCTCATGCTTGGAGAAGATAAAGTTCTCAATCTGATGCTTGGCAACCTTCGGATCTGCGAATGAGATACTAAATTGCGCAACGGCAATAAAAATAAAATAAAAAAAATAAAAAAAATAAAAAAAATAAAAAAAAGAAAGAAAAAAAAAAGAAAAGAAATATAGTGTCAGGACAGCCAAGAGTAGATAGGAAAATAAAGCTTTCAAAATCCGATTCAATTTTTGGATAAAACCATTATAATTTCACATATATTTACTTTGCGAGCTTGAACGGAAAATCATCGTTGATGTGATCAAAGTATCGCGGTTTCCATTCAACACCCTCTTGCTCGCGTGCTCTCGTCTCGCTACGTTGATTATTTTCAATACGAGTTTTCTCAGCCGTCGCCGCGCTCAAGTCGCGCTTATGTATCGCTGTTGTCACCTTTGACCATAACCTAATAGATACACCATTGGTTGAATTGATTGTTAGAAAAAATATTATTGTGATAATTCATAGGGTATGCGAAGATTGATAGTACCGTCGAGATTCATTTGCCTCCTGTTCAGATTCTGGGGCAACAATTTTAGGATGAATTTTTGCTTTGGTCACATCGAGCAGAGGATTCTTGTTTGTCGCCTGCAAAAATCCAGCGGGTATGTATTGTAATACACATATTCAGTATAAACACATTTACTTTGACGATTGCCTCAACCCACATTTAATTCTTTCACCCTTATCCACATCTTCTTAATGTCCAAAGTTATTTATTCCACTTACCCGGTGCATCTTGATGAACATCACGTCACTCCATCGACCTGAAATCTCGTACAACAATTCGTCAGTCGATTCACGTTTGATTTTGCCAAAGACCGAGTTATATGCACCCGAAAAGAAGCCCTAAGCCAGTGAATAGTTTTGACAATTGAAAATTAATTCCTTCGTTTTAACTTTTGAATAAAAATATGCACACACGAATAATGAAAGCCAATAATGATTTGGCAACAAATATTCTCTTCCATCCCATTTTCTCTTCTCTCCGACTCACCCCTACCCCCCTCCAACCCCCTCTTTTTTTTAAAAAATTTTATTTCGTTTAATTGAAACATGAATGAAATCAATAATTACCTTAGACTTGAACTCAAGCTCACAAATCAAATCATTCTTCTCGCATCTCACCGTCGAATTATCGCCCAACTCAATTGTCATGGTCCCAAACAAGATTCCCCTTGCGTACACGTTCGGCATGACGATGTCGTACCGTTCGTTGTCACGGTTCGTAAAGATGATGTGGGAGGAACCCTGCATCAACGTCGCAGCGCTGTTCCCCAGGAAGCGTGACTTGGGCCTTAGGTCACCAGCAACAATAGTTTGGTTCTCGGGGCTCGCAAAGTGGTAGGCTGATATGGGCGGGTGATGCGATACTTGCTCAGCGACATAGAAGGCCTGCGTACCGTCGGGGTAGTTGTAGCGACAGCGGAAATGCTCGCCGAGGGTGGGATTGTAGGGTTTTTTAACTCCCTACAGCGAGAAAATGGATACGGCAGCATGAGCAAGATGAAATAATGAATGCTGTCAAAAATTCAACCATAAAAGAAGAAATCAAACCTTGGGCTTGATATGCCAGCCTGACAAATAGTATCGCACAACGTCAACAAACCGCTGGAGGGGGTCATCGGCCTTGTGAATGCTAGAAGCAAGAAGACGATCAAAAGGACGTTGCACAGGCTTTAGTATGTTGTCACAGTGACAGGTATGACGCTCTCCAACTACGCACTACGCACTACGCATTGCGCCATTTTTACGGCGTTCGCCAAAATGAGCTCAGATCTTGGCACGAGTGCCAAGTCCAACCCCCACCTGCCCAGCCTGACGTTGGTCACATGCGCATTACTCCCATCCCCACTCCCAAGACGGTAGAACTCTGACCTCATTAGCAGGTCGGGATGGACCATGAAATCGGTAATACGCTCGAGCATGCTGCGCGGTTCAAGTACAAAGGTCGGCAAAGTAACGCGATGCAGGTCCATGCCCATGCGCAGCTGGCCAATCAAGGCAAACAAGATGCCCTTAGACTCGGCTTCTAGAACCTCGGTACAGTCAGCAGCGTCAGTCATATCTTTGGCGTCAGTCATATCTTTGGTTGGTTTGTGGTGGTTGGCTTCGATGTGGAATTTAAAAGATGTCGGTCGGGGGAGCAGGGAGAGGTGTGAATGTTGAAGGATACGGGTCCACAAGGCTTTATATAGACAAGAAAAACAAGAGAAGAGCCAGGAAAGGGATTCTCATAAAAGGAAAAGAAAATACTGGTGGTGATATCGCGGGTAGAAGGCAAAGAAGGCAGAAGAGTCGTCACAGGTGTACCAATCCCAAAAATCCCACGTTAAGAGTCTTCGATCTGGGAAGCAAACCACGTGTCCACACAAATGAGCGCCCTACCTCATCACGTGCCCTGCTCGCGCCTACTATTTATTACTCAATGCATCCGCGCTAATCTTCTCGGACAGTTATCTACAAAGAAAGAAAAAAAGAAAAAAAGAAAAAAAAAAAAGGAAAAACAGAAAACATGATAGAGGCGAAAAACTAAACAAATTATGTAGGCAACCAGACTACGCACAAAGTCAAACCAAAATGAACCTACAGGCCGGTAAAAAAACCTAGCGAGCTTGAAGCAAAGAGCGTTTGAAAAATTATGATGGTAGAAAAATTGTGCAATAGTAAACACCCAAATACAATACTGGCAATTTGGAGATTGATGTCAAATGTATACGACGACGACGACTCCGTACAAAAATGGGTCATAAATCCCTGCGCGACCAGTCAACTAAAATCTTGATACGCAATCGGCACCACTAATGTACCTCACACCTCACACCTTCACACCCTAATCCTTTGGATCCGAATTACAAACTCCCCTCAATCATGAGGCTGAAGGCGTTGGTGATGCTGCGCTACTGTTCGTTGTTGTAGCAGAAGCAGACGCGGCAGGTGCGGCGACTGTGACACTCGGGTCGCTGTCTTTACGATCCTTGGGCGGCGAGGTTGTGAGTGCTGCCGTGGACGATGGTGATGCGACTTGCGCCTTCGGGGGCGTCGTTTCAGGAGCGGCCGGCGTGGCAGGTGTAGTAGTGGTGGTAGGGGATACAGCTGTGACGGGCTGGGTCGTCTGAATAGGCGAGGGATTTTGATCATTGGGCGACAACGAAGTGTCTCTAGCAGTGGAGGCAGGGGCTGCGGTGGTACTGGTGGCGACGGCAGAAGGGCTGTGTTGACGATATCCGCTGCCGGTAGAGCTCGAGGAGCCACTAGAACTGGGTCCATCACGGGACTCGCGAGAATCTCGAGAGACTGCAGATGCAAACCCTTCTTCACGTTGCGCAGGCAATGACTGCTTGGTTCGCTTAGTATCCGCAATATCAGGCTCGCCGACCTCGAGCGATCTCTTTCGTGCGCCCTTTCGTATGCTCATCAGCGTATCTGCGGCACTTTCGTCATAGTCCTCATCTAGCTGCTGCCGAGAGGTGGTTGCAGTCGTAGAGGGCGGCAATGTGGCGGCGACAAGTTGTTGCTGTGGCGGTTGAGTTTGCTTGGAGACGGAGGGCGAGCGAGGACGAGGTGATGCGGAGGGAACACCGGAAGTCGGGACGCTATCGGTATTGCCGTTCTGGTGACCGGCTCCGTTCGGCTCGTAAGGGCGTGATTCGCGATAGTGATGATTGTCGTCCGGGCTGCCAAGCTTCACGTCCTTCTCGCGCTCACGTTCGCGCTCCAAAGAGCCCCTGGAAGATCCACGAAGATCGTTAAGGGTGTATTGGTCAAATCTTGCTGGCTCCCCAGATTGCTGCTTAATCTCCGCAAACTGCACCGAGGTCGCGGACGAGCTCCGGCGATGGTGCTCTTGCCGGACGGCACTGTTGTTGACTCGCTCCTCGTCCGGCGGAGTCAGCGTTCGCGTCGGGATTTCTGAACGCGGCGAGCTCTGCGACGGCGCACCCATCATCGAAGGTCGGTCGGTCATAGGCTGGTCCTCTTGTTTCAAGCCAATGGGCGAGGTGCGGGAATCATGGGTTGCGGGAAAACCCTGGTGCATCTCCTGTCGTGGATAAGGTAAAGGGCTGCCATTTGACTTCGACTCCTGTTTGGGCTTTGGGAAGTCGCTCTGATCATATTGGTGTTCATATTGGTCCGACATCCTTGTTTGCGACTGTGATTGCTGTTGCTGCTCGTGAAGCATGGGGTGATGCCCCGGGTGAACTTGAAGCTCCGTGTGGGGCACGTGCGGGGACATGTAGATCCCGTGCGGTGACTGGACCCTAGATGGAGGTCTTACGTTTGATCCAGACGAATTTGGAGGGGAGACCCTATTGGGAATATCAGAATGATGTTGAGGCCCAGGGGACGCCCGCGACGACTTGTGCGACTGACGGCTCGAAGATTGAGACTGCGGCAATGACTGCTGCTGCTGCAAGGAAGACCGGCTCTGATCGTGAAGATTAATGGGATTCATTTGCGCGCGGTCGGAAGGCGTGGGGGCGCGGCCACCTCCAATGTTAGGAATGTTGACATCACCTTGATGGGGTGGGTACGGTCCGGGAGAGCGATGACCTGGCGGCATCGGCAAATCGCGAGTAGGGCCAGTAGGATGGTCGGAAGGATGCAAGCTCTATATGGAAGAAATAAGTCAGATAAATTGTCAGATGAATCATCAGTTTAGAGATCTACATCTATAGTTCCTTTTAGATGTCCAAAACAATGGGGAGGGCTTTCCCATACCATTGGCGGCGGCGCACTACGATTTTCCATTTGCCTACTCACTGATGGATAAGAAGCCATCCCCGGAGGAGGACCTTGTGGTCCAGGCTGAAAAAGTCAATACAACAGATTCTCGTTAGCCCTAACTATCATTTGGAAATAAAGGTATAAACCCCCAAAAGGTACTTGGAGTTACCTGAGGGAACTGTTGCGCAGTGCCGGCGCCATTGATCGGAGCATTATTTGGACCATTCATAAACGCGGCCGAATTGACATCTGTAGGCGGTGGCGCTGATGTTGGGCTGCAAAAAGATAAGTTTTTCAGTCGAGCTGTAGGCGAGGCGAAGATACGCACAAGTGAAAGTTTTTACAGCCGCCCGAAATGCTCCCATGACATCCCATTGCCCCACTCTCACCCTATTATGTCATTATCGCTACCAGGAACCATAATGATCGAATCTACTTACCCTCCGGCCCCAGACTGCTGTGTTCTCCTTAGCAAGTCTAGCCGCTGCTTGATGTGCGGATTCGTGGGATCCAGCTCCGCGGCACGCTGGTAGGCGTCGAGCGCATCTTGAATCTGGTTATTGCATGACTCGTAGAGTGTACCTAGGTCGTACCAGACCTCACTGATGTACGGATTAAGACGAATGGCACGGCTATACGCGTCAAGAGCGTCACGGTACTTTTTTTTTTTTTTTTTTTTTTTTTTTCCGGTAAACAAATAAATGGAGATTTAATTTCTGAATTCCAAAAGAACGAGATGCTCGTAAAGCACAAAGTAACTCATCATATTTGATAAAACCAGTCGCAATAAAAACTCTCCCCTCCACCTCAAATATATATATATATATAAATGTAAAAAAGCCCCTTCTTCCTCTTTCCTTCCCATCCCCCAACACAAAAAAAAAAACAAAAAAACAAAAAACACCACTTTACCTGATTGATTTGATAGTACAGCACACCAATTGAGCACCAGAAGGTCGGATTCCTGGCGTCCCGGTAAACGGCCTGCTGATATGCTTCGTAGGCCTTGTTATAGTTCTGCAGCGCCATGTAGCACCTGCCGAGAAGGTACCAGGACTGTGCGTCGGTGCCATCTGATTTTAATGAACGAGTTAGGTAAGAGATAGCTAGATCTTGGTTGGCAAAGGGAGCTGTCTGCTGGTGATATAGCCAGCCAAGCTGCTGAAGGACCTTGGCGTGTTCGGGGTTCTCGCTAAGGACGCGTTCGTAGGCATCTTTGGCCGCTTGATACTAGATAAGGATGGATAAGGACACCAGATTAAGTGACGTTTCGAACCGATGATGATTGAATAAGGGGATTACCGGAAAGACTTACCTCCTTTTGCTGTTCGTACACATGACCAATCTGGAACCAGATATCCACCTCCGTCAAAGGGCGCGGAGGAGAGTGCAAAATGTAGCGGAAACACTGTACAGTAAAATCTCGTCGTCAACACGTATACCATCTACGCTGTTACTTGTAGGAGGTCAGGTCCCGCGGAGAAATTGTTTTTCGGCCATACCTGTAAGCTGAGATCATACTTTTGCTGCTGCTTGTATATTATCCCGAGTCTAAAGTAAATTTCATTGGCCTTTTCGAATTTCGGCTCCATATTCATCACGGCGGAGAAAGCTTCTTCGGCATGATCGAGAGAACCATAGCGGTCATAAAGTATTCCAATCCCGTACCAAAGCTTTGGCTCCTAAAATTAAAAAAAAAAAAAAAATTTTTTTTTAAAAAAAAAGGTAAACCGTGAAAAATACTATGACCTCCCCATTTTTCTTTTTTTTTTTTTTTTTTTTTTTTTTTTTTTTTTTTTTTTTTTTTTTTGGTGCTTGTGTGTCTAGAGATTACACACCCTAGGATTCGGTAAGTGATACAATGCTTGTTGGTAGGCTTGATACGCCTCTTGAAGGTTATCCATCATCAAATAGCAATGACCTACAAACATTGTATTAATCATATTAGTTGGACAAGCATTAGTCAAACCGCTAAATAAACAAATAAATATACACATGTATACTGTATACGAATTAGTGCATACCGAGTGCACCCCAAATCTCGCCATTGTTATCCTGAATTTGCAAAATGCGCTTGAAATACTCGACAGCCTATTAATACAGATATATATTCAGAGAGGATAAATTGCCAGTCAAAGCCAAATCAATGACGTCGAATTGACGAAAAGGACTTGCTAAAGAAAACAAAATAAAATTGACAACAGCCTTTGACTCTTGAGCCTTACCCTTGCAAATTGCTCACGGATCCGGAACAAGGCAGCGATTTGGGTGAGGGCCGGAATAGAATACGGATTATGCCTGAGGGCAGATTCGTAGCAGGACATGGCACGGTCAAAATCCGACATCAGTTCGGCGACGCCACCTAAGGAATGAAAGCATGGATTAAGTCTTTTTTTTTTTTTTTTTTTTTTTTTTTTTTT
>RBNK01001492.1:0-15063 GCA_003990785.1 Endogone sp. FLAS-F59071 | reverse complement strand
TACTGATCGACAGTGGAGCAACATGCAATTTTATTAGCAAACAGCTAGCTGATCAACTCAAAGTAATCAAGTCACCCCGTGAAGCAGTAATGATTGTAGAAGTCGCCGATGGAGGAACCCAACGAGTCACACATACCGCCAAGAATCTCCCAATCTCAATCGAATCATATCAGGATGCACTGAACTTTGAAATCATAGGCATGCCCGGACCGAGTGTAGTATTTGGAAAAAGTTAGCTAGATCAGAAGAACCCTAACATCGACTGGCCAAGCGGAACCATGGAGTTTACTCATCGAAACAAGGATATCAAATTGGTCTCCAAATCAAGAAATGGCAAGATCTGACTCTACTCAGCTAAGAAATTCTACCAACATCTCGAAAAAGACGACATAGTTTACTGCTGCATTATTACAGAAAAAGACATTGCTAAAATTACCACCGAAACGGACATAGACATTAATAGCTTGGACATATCTTTACAACCACTTATCACCGAATTCGCAGACTGATTTCCCATAAACTTACCAGAAGGACTACCACCGAAACGAAGTATCGATCACCGAATTGACTTAATACCTGGCGCAGAACCACCATTCAAGAAAATTTATCAATTATCCGGACCTGAGTTACAAGAACTCAAGAAGACTCTAGAAGAATTAATTGAACGAGGATCTATTCAACCTAGCACATTACCCTTCAGAGCACCTATTATATTTGTCAAGAAGAAGGATGGAATTAGAATGTGCATTGACTATCGACAACTCAACGATATAACTATCAAGAACCGATACGCATTACCCAACATCATGGAATTATTTGACTGACTCAAAGGAGCAACTATATTTTCGGTAATTGACTTACGATCAGGATACCACCAGATCCGCATTGCTGAAGAAGACATTCCGAAAACAGCATTTAGAACCCGATACAGACATTACGAATGGAAAGTCATGCCTTTTGGACTAACAAATGCACCTGCAACATTTCAAGGATTGATGAATGATATATTCAGACCACTACTTGACGAATTCATAGTTGTCTACATTGATGACATACTGATCTATAGCAAAACAAAAGAAGAACACTTACAACATCTCCGCCAAGTACTGGAAATTCTGAGAAAACATCAGTTATACGCTAAACTTAGCAAGTGTAACTTTTTACAAAAAGAAGTTGCATACCTTGGACACCAAATCAATGAACATGGCATTCTAGTCGACCCTGCGAAAATCGAGGCAATCAAGAAGTGGGAAAAACCAATGACGATCAAGGAAATACAATCCTTCCTAGGACTAGCAGAATACTACCGAAGGTTTATCAAAAATTACGCAGGAATTGTAGCATGCCTACATGACCTGACAGTAACAGGCACAAATGTTATTCAAGAATGGAATGACAATCACGACACAGCCTTCGAAACCTTGAAAGAAAAGTTAACGACTGCACCTGTCCTTAGAAGCCCGGATCAGAACCTACAATTCGTAGTGACTACCAATGCCTCAGATTACGCAATTGGAGCCGTACTTTCACAAGAAGACCAACCTATTGCCTACCGTTCAAGAAAAATGTCATCTGCAGAAAGAAATTACCCTGTTCACGAAAAAGAGTTACTTGCAATAATCGACGCAACACAGGCTTGGAGACACTATCTAATAGGCAACAAATTCCTGATCTATACAGATCATGAATCACTCAAATACCTGAACAAACAGCCGACCCTCTCCACCCAACAAGCGCGATGGATGGACCATCTCAACAATTATCACTTTGAAATAATCTACAAACTGGGAAAACTTAATGTCGTAGCAGACGCACTATCCAGACAACAACAGGAGGACGAACAGATCAAAGTTATCATCGAAATCACAGACAACTGGATACACGAAATTCAAGAAGGAGTCTAGTTAGACAAAGAAGCACAGAAAATCATAGAAGAACTCAAGACCAAACCGGATATGACAAACAAATTCAAGATTCGAAACAACAATCTCTATTATGAAGATCGACTCTTCATACCATCAAATCTTCGTGTTAAGATTCTATAAGAACACCACGATATACCCTTAGCAGGCCACTTCGGATTTGATAAAACTTACGAAGCACTCACCAGAAACTTTTACTGGCCGAAAATGTTTACAAGCACCAAGAGCTTCATAGCCTCTTGTGATACTTGTCAACATAACAAAACACTCCAACAATCACCCGCTGGACTATTACAACCACTACCTATACCTGCCGAAAAATGGGAACAAATCAGTATGGATTTCATTGTCCAACTGCCGAAAATAACATCTGGAAAAGACGCAATAACTGTCTTCGTCGATCGACTCAGCAAACAAACTCACTTTGTTGCAAGCAAAATAACTGATACTGCACCAGACGTAGCAAAAATATTTTTTGACAATATTTTTCGTTTATATGGATTACTACGAATTATTATCTGCGACCGAGATCCAAAGTTTACAAGCAACTTTTGGCAATCGCTATTCAAAACACTTGGAACAAAAATAGCACTCTCAACTGCATTTCACCCACAGACCGACGGACAAACAGAACGCATGAATCAGACATTGGAACAAATGCTTAGAACTTATATCAACTATCGACAAAATGATTGGGACGAACACTTAACTGCTATCAAATTCGCATGCAATAATGCTCAGCAAAAGTCAACAAAACTATCGCCATTCTTCCTAAATTATGGTTACCACCCACTGACACCAGCAACTCTGTTACTAGAAAAGGTCGAATCAACAGTACAAGCCGTTGATGACTTCACCACACGAATGACCAACCTGCTGACCAAAGCACAAGATGCAATTCGCGAAGCACAAGTACAACAGACAAGATACGCAAACGAAAAAAGGCGTGAAGAATCATTTGAGATAGACGAATTGGTCTTACTGTCCTCAAGACACATCACATTGTGACAGTTATCTAATCAACCTTCAAAGAAACTTCAAAACAAGTTTCTTGGACCATTCAAGATTATTGCAAAAATATCAGCTGTTGCTTACAAACTGGAGTTACCATCAACAATGAAGATTCACCCCATGTTTCATGTATCACTATTGAAACGTTACACACCAAATAATGACGATCTGTTTCCGGACAGACAAGTCATACCACCCGCACCAATTTTAGTCAATGATACAGAAGAATTCGAAGTAGAAGAAATCTTAGATCAACGAATCACCAAACAGGGCAACAGATCGACACCACAATACCTAATCAAGTGGAAAGGATACCCCTTACATGATGCAACATGGGAACCACTTAGTAATCTGACAAATGCAGATGAAGCACTGAAAAAATATCACAAGGCCTTACAGAAATAGTGTGGACGCTATTTTCTCAAAGAGGGAAGAGTTGTAAGAGTGATAGATATAAAAAGCAGCAACAAACACTTGCAGAAACATAACAAACAATCATGCCCCAATTCAACAATGACGAATACCTCCGTAGCCGAGTCATTGAAGCATACCGAGCCTTAGAAGACCCTCTATCTGAACTACTACCTGAGGAAGGATCTGCCCTACGAAGGACTCAAATAATAATGAAAAATATCGACATTGCTCAGAAACAACAAACATAAAACGAATTTCAGACCTACTATAAGATCGCCAGGATCTGGGAAGAAGATCTCGAACATGTATGGGACCGACGACATGCAGAAGCATGCAAACGAGCACTACATCAAGGGATTCCACTCCAATCCCAAAGGATTGCCCTTCGGATTTATAGACTTTTCCAATTCCGACCAGCCGCCTTAAAAAGACTTACCAAAATTGGACCATCCGCATTTCACCAACTATCCCAAATGGCCTTTGAGGAACTTAAAGAAGAAATCCGTGTAATACAAAGAGATTTCGACCAATTGGAATAGTTCCTTGATTTGTGAAACCTTTTAACCGTCTTAAATCTCTCAACCGTCTTAAATCTTTAACCGTCTTAAATCCATAACTTATATAACTCATTATATCACATAAATTCATAATTAGTTTATATTTTGAATAGCCAATAGTTTTTCGAGTAGTAACCCGGGCAGCTACCCATATAGCACCTCGAGAAATTGTATAAATATCCCTCAATTCTTTATTTAATAAACTTCAGTTCAATAGCAGTGCACACTCAAGATCCCTTTGAGAGCTAAAGATCTCACCCCCTTCTACACACATCAAAAAGTGCTAAAGACTATAAGTCTGAAATTCACAATTAATCATCTTATAAGGAAACAAAGTACTTTCGATACCTTAGAAACCTTGTGACGTTCTCGGAGATTCCTAAGTCCAACATGGATTAGTATCATCAGACGCTTCCTCACAGGTAGTTTAGGAGAAACCCCCTTACAAACCCCTGCGATAGGATCAAATACATATCTGATTGGAAACTCAAGATGCTTCAGGTATAACCAAGATGAGAATATTTCAAAAGACTGCACTTAACCTGACATGAGAATATGCAAAAGATGCAGAGAAAAAGGACACTATACTTCAAGATATATAATGGAAATAAGCAGAATCGCTCAACCAAGAACCCAAGAATGAACTCAGATAAATGTCGTTACCTTCAAAGAAGAAGATTTTGATAGCAAAGACAAGTATAGCTAGGTGGAAGCATTTCCAGCTATGCAGGAGAAATAAAAACCTGGATGTCCCAAAAAAGGCAGGATCTCCTTATATAATGAAAACTCTGCGGATAGCACAATGAGCACAAGAACATGAATTTGACAGCAATGAATAAGACAAACTCTTCGAAGAAGAAGTGAACCAAATCATCTGAGAAGATACACCAATATCTGAGGCACCCGCAAGTGAAGGAAACAAGGAATGCAAACTGTGAAAATCCAAGAAATATAGCTTAGATGTTGTGACGGAACAATTTGTAATGATATACAATTTGGTCATGTGAAATCATAAGTCATGTGACTTGCAATAATGCTAAGACCCGTAGTGTTGTTAAGACCTGTAGCATTGTTGAGACCCATAGCATTGTTGAGATCTGCAACTACACTATAAACTAAAATAGTATTTCGATCTGATATATTATTTCACCGCCCAATTACATTATAACCTGATATATCATATCTTAGCCAATCAATTGTATCTTATATTTAGCTGAACCAATCAGAAATTCAAGTAGTAACCTGGGTAGCTGCCCGTATAGCACCTTGTAATTTCTTATAAATACCTTGCTCGCAATTATCAATAAAATTCGGACTGCAACAAGCTAAGGAAGCTTACAACAGACAACCCAAGGGATACTGAAGCCTTACTCAAGGAGTAAGCAATGTTGAAATTATTAGCTTATTATATCTCTCCCATCAATGATCGATCATTACATCACTCAATTGTGGCTTAGACGATCTTTGTTGTATCAACCAATCATAATTTAGCATTAATAAATACATGCATATTGGCTTCATAAGCCAGTGTGCTCTTTTACTCCAAAACACACACATTCGAAGATCAAATTTCAACAGGTTATGAGCCTCGAGCCACTTGAATTGCAGCTCGACAACCTGAGATCTACACAATCATAGCATCTATGCAATTATAACTGCGATTACTGTAAGTGTTTATTTAAAATTGTAAACAACGCATCAAACAAAGTGATAAACAATGTGACAAACGACACCGCGATAAAGCAACGCAATAAACACATAATGACATAGCATTCAACGACGCAACACGATGAAATGAACAATCTATACGCATCATCATCATCTGCAACAAGATCGACAAGATTGTGGTCTAAATCAAAAACAGACAGATATCAAACCCTTGATGACGATGAAGGATTGGATAGCAACTATCAGAGCAATATTGTATTTAGCCTTGATCGACAGGAACAGATGGCTACAACGATCAGAAATCAGGAAGATAAATTAGACACGCTTGCAACCCTAATAGGTGAATTGATGGCAAAAATCGACAAAACAATCACATCACCTAGCATGCCAACCAATCAGAACGCAGCTATAGAAGGCAACATGCCATGACCATCACCATCACCAACAACATCAACAAAGCTTAACGATCTGATGAAGGAGTACCTGAGATCGATCAACAAATTCGATGGATCAGGTGGCACACCCAGATTGTTCAATTACTTTGATGCTGTAGAGCAATTTATCACTAGCGCCAATCTATCAGTACAAAAGGAGGAAGTCAACGCAGCGATCAGTAAAATTATAGGCAACGCTAGAATGTGGTTATGGAGGCACGTGAACACATCGGGAGAATTTGATTTATGGGATGAGCTTAAAGAGGCTATGATGCAAAAATATGCACCAATGGAACAATTGTTACGAATGCGTGATAAGCTTGCGATGATGAAGCAAAAAGGATCGATCGAAGATTATAATGACGCATTCAACTGGATTATGGTGCAAATCGAAGATATGACTAACACAGAAGCTATACCGCAATATCTCTGGGGTCTAAGCCCTAGGTACTAGGAATTAATACTTGCACAGGAGAATATGCCGACAATGCTAGAGGCTTTACAACTCGCATGTATCAGGTTCAACCTAGATAATAAACAAAGGTATGACGAAGCCCATGCGACAGACCGAGGCAGCTACCAAGGCAGCGACTAAGGCGGATACCGAGGCGGTGACTGAGGCGGCTACCGAGGTGGTGGTCGCGACAATCGAGGCGGAAGCGCCAGATGAAGCCAAGGCTATAACAATGATAACGGAAATAATCGAGGAGGTCATAATGACAGAAGTGACTGAGGTGGCGATTGCAGAGCCAATCGAGGCGGGAATTTTCGGGGATACCCTCAGAAATGTTACGTCTGTGAGAGAGAATACGGAATATTTCAATGTAACAAATTTAATGATTGGGTAAAAACAGAAAAAGAAAAGGCTAAACCAAGAGCCGAAGCAAATCTGGCGATTGGCGCTATCATCGATTCAGGCGCCACGCAACATATGTTCAACCAATTGGAGCTTTTCGAGATGGTGGCTGAGCACGACAGCTTGGTCACGTGTGCAGGGAATGAGAAATTACGCGTGATGCACGTTGGGACAATTGAGCTCGACGACGAGCTGAAATTACGGGATATCTTATATATACCAGAGATCACTAGAAATTTAATATCTGTGCAGGCATTGACACGTGACAGAAATGACATAACCTTCAAGAGCGACGGATCAGTAATTAAAATCGGCATGGATCATGAAGAAGTCAAAATCGGACAAGCTGATGGCGACCTATTTCATTTATCGACATCACCAGAGCTAGAGCTAGGAGCAAACATCGCCGATTCCAACATCACCGATTCCAAGATTGCAAACATTGCCGATTCCAAGATTGATGACTATATATTATAGCATCACCGACTAGGCCATCCGGGCCAAAATACTCTGTAATCAATCAACAAATTTGTCACAGGGCTCGGAGATGTGCGGCTGTCGACTGGACAAATCGAAATATACACTGGGTGTAAACACGCAAAGTCGCACCGCAAGCTATTCGGATACGTGAAAAATCGATCGATAAAGCCTATCGGAAGGGTACACACAGATCTGTGTGGGCCAATGCCCATGCCATCAGTAAATGGAGCAAAATATATATTAACATTTATCGATGACGCCACTTGCTACGTCACAACATATTTTATTGACAACAAAAGTGATATATTTGATCGATTCTGGACATTCAAGGCATTCGCTAAGATGCAATCGGGCCGAAAACTCAAGATTCTCCGATCAGATAGAGGAGAAGAGTATGTAAACACTGAGATGCGTGAATTTTTAATCAAAAACAGAATTCATTATGAAATGACGACACTGGACATGCCGCAACAAAACGGTGTAGCAGAACGATATAACTGGACATTGATAGAGTCAATCCAAGCAGTTAAAATTACTGCTGGTATACCTGACGAACTCTGGGCAGAACTTGCCACAAGTGCTACATATTTACGCAACCAATTGTCAATGCGAGCCAATAAGGAGAGTGCTTTACCATTTGAATTATGGCACGGTCACAAGCCTAATATCAGTAACTTGCGCGTTATATGGGCTGACATGTATATGTATATTCGCAAGGGAAAAAGGTCGAAACTGGCGCCTCGATTCAAAAAGCTTAAAATGATTAGCTATCATGACGAAAAGAAGGTGTACAGGCTCTGGGATCCAACTAATAGGAGGATAGAGATCAGCTGCGATGTTACATTCGATAAATCTATTATATTAAAATCCCCAACAATCATCAATCCAGAAGATCAAGAATACATCATTGAAGCGATCATTGGAGAATGTAAGATTGATGAAAAAAGGTAATATCTGGTTAAATGGCTAGGCTATAATGATGATGACAACACCTGGGAGCCATCGAACAATTGATTGACACTGAAGCTCTACAAATTTGGCAAGATCAGATGTCAGAAGCTAATTTAATTGAATCAACTGATGACTCAATGACCTACAAGGAGGTAATTTCTCTGCCTGATGCAAAGCTTTGGGAGGAAGTGATCAATTAAGAGCTTAAATCACTTAAGAATAATGACATGTGGATGATTGTACCTGAGGTGCCTGCAGGATGCAAGCTGATTGGATGCAGATGGGTATTTAAAAAGAAACTCAACACTGATGGATCGGTTGCCAGGTACAAAGCGAGATTAGTGGCCAAGGGATATTCATAACAGCAAGGAGTTGATTATGATGAAACATTTGCTCCTGTAGCAAAATTCATGTCGATCAGGGCACTTTTATTGATTGGAGCAACCCTAAACTTAGAAATTCACCAAATGGATGTAAAAACTGTGTTCCTGAATGGTGATCTTGATGAAGAGATCTACATGATGGTACCTGAAGGAATTGACCAATCGGAGCTGTCACTGAGAGCTGTGTGTAAGCTCAATCGATCACTGTATGGACTAAAGCAATTACCTTATATGTGGAATCAGAAGATCGACAACTACCTCAGCCAATCAAATTTTACAAGACTACAATTGGATCACAGCATTTATCTAAGGAGAAGACAAGACAATCAATATCAATCGCTGATAATTATTGCCATATATGTCGACGATCTACTAATTCTGGCTAATTCGATGGAAACAATGAACAAATTTAAGGTGGAACTTAGCAATGCATTTGATATGATGGACTGTGGCGAAATTAAACATTTTTTTGGGTATTTGAGTCATGCACGATCGAAAAACATACACGATCACAATTGATCAAAGTCACTTCGCTAATCAAATCATTATAAGGTTTAATATGACAGATGCCAAACCAATCAGTACACCCCTTGATTCATCCATTTAACTCAAAGCTGAAGGAGGAAAATCCACAGACTAAAGTCTATTCAGACAAATGATCGGTAGTATAATGTACCTGATGATTGGGATAAGACCTGATCTAGCTGCTGCTGTCAGCATCATCAGTCAATTTTTGGCCAATCCAATGCAAGAACATCACCACACTCTCAAACGATTATTAAGATATATTAAAGGAACAGCCAATTATAAGCTGTGCCTTGGACGTGATCAGGATCTAAGACTGATCGGTTTCAGTGATGCTAACTGGGGAGGAGACATTAACATACGACGATCAACCACGAGATATATTTTCAACCTATCAGGAGGAGCCATCAGCTGGTCAAGCAAACACCAAGCAACCATTGCCCTATCAACAACTGAGGCAGAATATATAGCATTAGTACATGTGACGAAAGAAGCTATTTGGCTACACACCCTATTGAATGAGCTAGGATATTTGCCGAATTGTGCAACAACCTTATTCAAAGACAACTAATCAGCAATCGCCCTTGCCAAAAATCCAATTAATCATGCTCAATCAAAGCATATCGACATTTAGCATCACTTTATTTGAGAGAAAGTTGAATCAAAGGTGATAGATATCATTTACATGGTGACAGATGAAATGATCACTGATGCATTAACCAAGCTACTTGCACGACCAAGACTTGAAACATTGATCGCAAAAATGGGCTTACATAACTAATATTTTTTAAAAAAAAAATTTTATGTTCTTTATCACATCATTCTTATCACTCAAGTAGTACTTTATATATAGTTATTTGTAGTAAATATACTTCATAGATGCCATTCGTGATATACAGTTGAACATTTTATTTCTATTTTTTTATTTTTTTTTATTATTTTTTATTTATTTTTTTTCGAGATATATCAAGCAGGGGGAGTGTTGAAATTATTAGCTTATTATATCTCTCCCATCAACAATTGATTGTTACGTCACTCAATCGTGGCTTAGACGATCTTTGTTGTATCAACCAATCATAATTTAGTATTAATAAATACACGCATATTGGCTTTATAAGCCAGTGCGCTCTTTTACTCCAAAACACACACATTCGAAGATCAAATTTCAACAAGCAATTGGATAGTTTCGAGATTCTAACAGATACACCTTATTCGATTGATCATACATAATTCTTGCTAGTTAACACCTACATCGACACCCTTCTTAAGACGCTACCGCATAACCCGCTAAGACCCCTAAAGCATATTTTCTGCATCTGCTCAACTCTGAGTATTTCGCTATTAATATATTTTAGTCCATCACAATTGGTGCCGACTGGCAGGAAATCAATCAACACTTTGACCGATTTGTTACCTATATTGCATAACTGAACTTGCCAAAACCCATAGTGGAAGACAAAAGCAAGAATGGCACTACCACCACCACTGTCCACATTACTACAACTACCTAGGAGAAGACTTCAAGAAGACGAAGAAACCATGGTAGACAGACTACCCACCTTTTATGGATATACTAAGGAATATGTTCGAGAATTTCTAGATGATTTGGAAAGCTACTTCGCAGCCAAAGAAACGGTCAGCACCCAATGGTTGCCTATCCTGGCCGCCCAATTTAGAGGACCTACAAGAGAAGCATACCATGTAGCCCTGATGGATATAGCAGCTACTGGACTAGGAGGATTACTCCTCGTGGCCACAGCAGCAGCTGGAAATAACCCCTCTGCCGCAATATTAGCCACCACTCATTGGGATGTTACAAGAGCCTAGTTAGAAGAGAAGTATTTCACCGAACAGAAGCAAGAATTAATCAAAAAACAGCTATTCAACATGAAGATGTCAATCAATCAATGCCCAGAAGATTGGGTTACCACCATCGATCAGTATATATAACTCTGTGGAGAAACCAGCCCAGTTGTAAGAGAAATGGTGTTTATAAATGGCTTACCCACAGATCTTCAGCATCATATCAAGAGGTTTGGCCCTCGAAGAATGGAGGAGAAAGTCAGGATGGCACAGGCCTTTTGGGATACCGAAGCAGAACATTTGGCATCCCTATATGATAAGTTACCACAAGATTTGTGCAGAAAATTCAGCACTGGAATACTCATAGTACAAATGGTATCTGCATCAGCCGAACCACCTAAAGAGGATACCATTAAACTGACAGTGGTAGCAAAAACAGGAAAAACAACACATGAAGATGAAATGGAGAAGATTACCAAGATGTTCTCAGAAATGACAGCACACATAGCTGACCTCGAAGCTAAGGTCATCTGCCAGAATAGACAACTGAGAGGAACCTTCATTGCTGAAGAACGCAACAAGACCAAGATAAACTGCTTCCTCTGCAGAAGACATGGTCACTTTGCCAAGGATTACCAAACTAGGAGTTGGAAGGAAGGACGAGAGAGAGAGGAAGTAAAGAAGGCCGACCATGCTAACATAGTGCAAGAAATCGAAGAAGAAGATGAAGAATTTGGTGAAGAATACCTGGAAGCCTACCCTGTCAAAGCAGTCAGCCGCGCCACCACTAGGAAGACTCTATACCCAAGAAAGAAGCTGATCCAGGAACCTAAGGTTGTCATCGAGAAGCCTAAAAAGCCAACACAGAGGCAACAGTTGAATGAGGATCAATGGGACAAAGCCTTCAAACAAATAATACAATCTGGCGAGACAGTTATTTCAATCACTGGAGATGAAGAGATGATAGATCAGAAAGAAGACAAAGAAAAGAAGCCTAGGAAGGTTAGAGAATTCGAGTATAACCTATGGCAAGATATTGCCAGTCAGAAGGCCAATATTACCTTTAAACAGCTCTTCCAAATCGCACCATCGACAAAGCAGAAGGTGAAGACTCAGATTACGGAAACCAAACCAACTATCCAATTCGAGGAAGTCAACACTACTGAAGAACAAGAGGAGCGAACCTATACCTTATCCATCTATGCACAATGCAATATTGGAGGATTAGCATGCTCAGTTATTATTGACACTGGAGCAGGAGTCAGCATCATCGCCAAACATTTCCTAGACTGCTTGGGATGGGATATTGACAAACCTGCTACCTCTACCTTGGTCATCACAAGTAGAAAAAGCAGTGTACCCTTAGGAGTACTCTAAGAAGTACCAGTTCAGTTCAGAACAGAAATAATCCCTGTCAGAATGGTCGTCACTAATGCACAATCCTACAATGCCGTCTTGGGCAACAGCTGGTTGAAGAAAGCTAAAGCCAGAATCGACCTGGACGTACAAAGGTTAATCTTTGTCAACCATGGAAGAAAGTTCAGTGTACCTCTGGATATTCAGAAAGGAGTAGTACCGAAACTCACTCAGAGACCAGAAGACAAAAGCGACACAGATGAAGAAATAACCCCTGGACAGGCACACCTCAACTTGGTGGAAGAAGAAGCAAATGTAGTAATCCATAGTGAATACTGCTGCCTGATGCTCTTGGAGAAAAACCAGTTGATTGAGTACAACATGAGGAACACTAGATGCCCATTCTGTAAGCAATGCATCTATTGTGCCAAGATGATGTGCACTTGCAGTGATACAAAGTTGATACCTTATGAGGATACCTTGGAGATGCACTTGCCGATGGAGAAAAAGATCAAGAAACCAAGATTATCACAGACCTGCCG
The DNA here is from genome assembly GCA_003990785.1 of Endogone sp. FLAS-F59071. NCBI lineage: Eukaryota > Fungi > Mucoromycota > Endogonomycetes > Endogonales > Endogonaceae > Endogone > Endogone sp. FLAS-F59071. The sequence goes on along the minus strand of RBNK01001492.1, from coordinate 2,161 downwards.
AAGGACTCCACCCTCAATGAACCATAGACCATATAATGGAAGGAACCCCCACCCATTCATAGACAACACTGGAGAAGTGTGGGACTGTTTTTGGATAAATATCGGACATATCAGCAAAGGACGTCTCTGGGGAAATCGCAACATCTACCTGCAAGGATACTACTGGGATAAAGTCAATCCCTATGACCTCTGGGAATGCAAAAACTGGGTCAGATATCCAGACAAACCGTATGACATCAATTACCATGGGACTTGGAAGGAACGTTATGACCGGGAATAAGAACAGATGATACCCGAAGAAAAAGAAGAAGAGGAAGTACCTGAGAAATGGAGCAATGAAGTTTATACCACTCAAATGCCCATTAAAGTCAGAGCCCTGTTCCAGGAAGATGATGAAGATGATGGACCTACCCTAATCGAAGAAAGTGACTCAGACTCAGAAGAAGAAATCATCGCACTTGAGGAAATAATTTACCCCGATGAACATATCAGCATGTGCTATTGGTGGTAGAAGGACTTATGGCAGAACCTACCTCAGGACACAACTCACGAACAGTGGAAGGAACCGAATGTCCCCACCTTTGAAGAAGTATTTACAGTTGAAGAAAAGGATACAGCAACTCGAGCCAAGAAACTAACAGAAAGCGCAATCATACCAAGAAGAAAAACTGAAGGAGCCGCAGGATACGATCTATACGCAGATGAAGACTACATTCTAGAACCAAAATCATCAGCCTTCATAAAAACTGGAATCACTATCACCCTACCACCCAGACAATGTATGCAAGTATGGGCAAGAAGTGGACTTTACTGCAACTCTGGAATAGGAGCATTCCCTGGATTAATAGACGAAGACTATAGAGGAGAAATCGAGGTTAGACTAGTCAACCATAACTACAGTCAATTCAAAGTATACCAAGGTGATTGAATTGCTTAAATAGTGATCGTCAAATGTGAATAACAACCTTTGAAAGAAGTAGACAACTTAGAAGAAACACGACGTGGAAGGAAGGGATTTGGATCGACTGGACAAGCAAATGTAATAATGGAAAGACTAGATGACCAGGAAAATGCCAAGAAGCACATCTACTCCCTCAATGAAAACCTGTTGCCAAATCAGAAGAAGCAGTTGTAAGACCTACTGAAGGAGTATGAGGATATTATCGCAATCAGTTTTAAGGACCTACTGGACCAAGCCTTCTTCATACACCATATTGACACAGGAGACGCCAAACCAATCAAACAGGCACCCTATAGATTGCCAGCCAACTATCATGACTTTGTGCGAAAGCATGTTCAAGAGCTATTGGAGTCAGGAGTAATTGTATGATCAAAAAGCCCTTGGGCATCACCTATCAGTATAGTACCAAAGAAAGATAGACAGAGAATGGTTATCGACTATCACAAATTGAACTCAGTCACCAAGAAGCATGCATATTCGATCCCGCACTCAGAAGACTTACAAAACATGTTGAAAAAGGCGTAAATCTATTCAACCTTGGACCTATGGGCAGGATATAACCAAATTGGAATGACGCCCGAAGCACAGGAGAAATCAGCATTCATGACACCATTTGGACAATACAAATTCACAAGAATATCCTTTGGACTTTGCAACATACCCGCCACCTTCCAGGCTGCAATGAACGAAATCTTCTATGATTTGATTGGACATGAAGTGATCATGTACATCGATGATATCAACATCTACGCAGAGAACTTCGCAGAACACATGGTGACCCTGAAGGAAGTATTTGAACGACTCAGAAAACACGGACTAAGGATCAAGCTGACAAAATGCTACTTTGGATAAAAGAAAATCGAATACCTCGGATTTATAATTGATGGAGGAGAAATCCGCTCGGACTCAAAGAAGACCGAAATTGTCAAAGCCTTCCCAACCCTGCAAGATAAGATGGCCTTACAAGGATTCTTAGGACTGGTCCAGTTCTATAAAAGGTTTATCCCTGGTTACTCTGAAATTGCTGCATCCCTGCATATGTTACAAAGAAAAGGAAGAGCATGGGAATGGACGTCAGCCACACAAACTGCCTTTGATCTGATCAAGGAAGCACTTACCTACGCACCAGTAATAGCAAGACCAGACCTCACGAAAGTATTTAAGTTGTATACGGATGCATCGTCATTTAGACTTGGAGCA